>RJWM01005978.1:73350-87746 GCA_004363535.1 Dasyprocta punctata
TGGTGTGGGGTTTTTCACCCCAGTACTGACAGGATAGCTGACTGCTCAGATGGTGTCTCTGGCATGAACAAGGCAAATAGAAGGCAGACTGGATGCAAATGCTCAAAGTTAAATGTACCTTCTTTTCTTTTTTTGAGACAGGGTCTTGATATGCAGTTCAGGCTGGCTTTGGACTCACTTTGTAGCCCAGGCTGGCCTCAAACTTGCAGCAATCCTCCTGCCTCAGCCTTCTGAGTACTGGGAATATAGGCATGCACCACCACACCCAGCTCAAATGTACCTTTTTCATGCTGTGTTTGCTGAATCACCTCTCTGGGGCCGGGCTCAAAGTTCAGATTTTTAATGTCTAGGAGTGCAGGAATTAAAAAACAAAATCGTATCACAGATACACACTTATTTTCACCTGGAATCTTCTGTTCTTTCCAAAATCCTGGCATCTCTAGCCACCACCAGTCTTTTTCCTGGAGTAATAGTCTGGGAAACAGTCCGGAGATAACAGTCTTCCTTAGTACTATTTTTAAAAATTTAAGGGACCAGGGATGTAGTTCAGTGTTTTTTACATATGTCTTGTGACTGAAACATTTAAGCTAAGTAGTAGAAAAACATAATGTTTTATTAATTTGTTAAGTATCTACTTCAAGATTTTCATACTGTGAGCAATTACAGGAGTTTCAATTTTTTTGTTGCTCTTTTTAATCTAGAGAAATCTTGTACAAAGCCATCACCATCAAAAAAGCGCTGTTCTGACAACACTGAAGTCGAAGTTTCTGACTTGGAAAATAAACAGCCGGTTGAGACAGCTGCTGTGAAATCTTGTTCTCCCAGCCTTGCATCTCCTCAGGCTCAGCCAGCAGCACCCGCTGGGGTCAGGGACTCTGAGGCTGCCCCAGCATCACTGCTGGGCCTGGGGAGAAAGCTGAACCCAAGATTGGAAGCGGCTGCAGGCTCCTCAGTTAAAACTCGCATGCAGAGACTTGCAGAGCAGCGGCGCCATTGGGATAATGATACAGCAGGTATCAGTGATGCGGGTGGAGGAGTCGGTAAATCTCTCTCCCTAAGATTCAGTTTGATATTTGAAAATTTTATCAGCTAATACATGAAAGGCACATGCTTTTGTTTTTTCTATACTCAGAGCATCCTTTGTACGTGAATGGTTTATATACCAGTGTATATTTTTAAGGTGATAATGTTCTCATTAAAGTAGATTGGGATAAAAAAAAAATTAAAGTAGATTGGGATGAGGTTCTTGAATCCCTTTATGGCAGCCTAAGAAACCTGCCTTAGGTCAGGCAGCTAAAATTCAGACTCCAGTAGTTTGATCCTAGGACTCTCTTCTCAACTGCAGTGGCCTGGCTGCTGTCTCTCAGCACACAGCATACAGATGGTTTATGGCAGTGGTGACGAACCTTCTAGAGTTTTCAATGATATAAATAGTCTGTTGGTGGCATGTGTGCTGTCGGTTCGCTGCCACTGGTTTATGGTGTCATTTAGTACAGTATCTGTCCATTCTGGTAGTGGGCGAGCTTAAGCTTTGGCGAAAGAATCTATAGGAGGTGGTGACTGGCAGAACATGAGTGAGAAGGGAGGAAAAGGACAGCTTTCTGGCCCCTGTGATGGATGGTTAGTGATGTCATTTACTAAGAAGAAGAGAATGTTTGGGGCAGTCTCGGCTTCAGGAGTATCATTTGGGATGCTTGTGAGAAAGCCAGCTGGAGGTAGCTGCCATTGGGAGGCCATGAGAGAGGGGTCCTAGAGATAGAAGAGCGCACAGAGAACGATGAATGGAAAGGACGGAATATATTTTAGAGATGTTGAGAAATACAAGCCCTGCATGGTATGTGCTGCTATCTAGTGATAGTAGCAAGTCAAATTCAGGGCAGCGGTTTAGACAGAGAGCAGATTTAGTGGTGAGTGAGTATTGTGTGAAGAAAGAGAGGATGCCCAGTTTTTTTTTTTTCATTATTTTGTAATAGATTTATTTATTTATTTATACTTAGGATTGAATCTAGGGACTTTGCACTGGGACTTGATCCTAACCATATGGAGGTCTGTCTGTCTGCCTGTATGTATTATTTTAAACTTTGAGATAGGGTCTCACTAAATCACTAAGCTGTGCAGGCTGGGCTCAAACTTGTGATCCTCCTGCCTCAGCCTCCCAGAGTGGTAGTACTGCAGACTGCACCACCATGACTGGCTACTTATGTTTATTTTTAAGACAAAAGGGATTTGAAAATAGTTATGTCCAGCGAAGAGAGACTTTGTAGAAGAGAAGAGGATTGATTTGCAGGAAGATTTCTGAAGAGGTTTTGAAAAGGGTAGAACTGAAAATTAGACAGGGATGGAAGCCTTGGGCAGAAGGAGCAATACCTCTCCCTTTGACTGAATTTGTGGAACAGGAAGTACGTGAACCTCCGCTTCCCTCGGCATGTGTATGCGCACAGGCTTAGAGCTTTCTTCAGCTAAGGGTTACTGTGTGGATTTATCTCTGGATGATGTAACTGCAGAAAAACTGACTTGGCCTAACTGCTATCTGAACAGTAGCTACTAGCCTTGTGTAACTATATTTAAAATTAAATAGAATTTAGATTTTCAGTTTCCTGTGGCTTGTGATTACTATATTGAGCAGCATAGATATAGGACATCTCCATCATCTTATGAAATTCTATTCCACAGCATTGGTCTAGTTCATTTTTAAAACAAAAGTTCCTGTAGGTCGAATGCACAGTCTTTAATTATGCAGTATTATAGGACCATGAATTACTTCTAAAAATATAAACTAAACATTTGATATACTATAGCATTCACAAGCTATCAAAAATTCTTAAAAGTGGATGTTAACAGTATTTTCTTTTAAAATGTGAGTAAGCGTTTTGAAAAGATCATCAAACTTAAATAGTGTGGTATTTCATGCATGCAAGAATTTTTTAATGGTTCTTAAATCTAATGTAATTTTAAAATTCACTATGGAATGCTTTTGTTGTTATGCACTGTAAGGATAATTCTTCACTGTTTTTCTAGAAACATTTTCAGATGATGTACCTGCCAGCTCCCTCATCTCTGCAGTGCCATCTGAGGAAAAGGCTTCCTCCCCTCCCAAATCTCCCCTTTCTGGTGTTTTAGCAACCCCAGTTGGGAGAAGGGGCCGTCTGGCCAATCTTGCTGCCACCATTTCCTCCTGGGAAGATGATGTAAGTTACTCATCTGCAAAGCAAAACAGTGGACAAGAACAGCCTGGTACCACTTGTTTATCCAAATTTTCCTCTGCAAGCGGAGCATCTGCTAGGATCAATAGCAGCAGTGTTAAGCAGGAAGCTACATGCTGTTCCCAAAGGGATGGCGAAGCAGCTTTGAACAAAGCCTCATCCTCCAGTGCTTCCACTGCCTCTGTGCTTCAAGCCTCAGTTTCCAGCTCTGTGGTGAGTTAATACCATTTTGGTCTTGGAAACCATTTTTCTTTCTACTTTTTTGCTGTTAGAGGTAATGATATACCTGTATGTAGATAATATTTTATAGTATATGTACCGTGTGTTTATATGTATTTATATGTGTATTTATATGGAATTTTAGGATATTAGTTTCATAGAAAGTGAAAATCACAAATTTGTTAACCTATCTCAAGATAAATGAACATTTTGAAACTGAAATTAAACTAATTAAATGCAAATCTAAAGTATATAATAATGGAATGACTGAGCCTCTTCTTGGTCAAAGGGACCACCGGAAATGAATTTCTCCATTAGAGTGCTTTATGGATATGTGTAAGACACTGTTTATTTCTCAAAAGACATAAACCAGTGGCTGTAGTTGCATCCAGAAAGGCAAATTACCAAACAATAATGTTAGGGTGACGCTTTCACTGTGTGTCCTTTTGAAGTGCTTGAAACTTTTACTTTATGCATGCATCATCTCAGCAGTTAATAAACAGTCTAAAAAAAAAATGAGAAAAGAGTGTTGTGTTCCTGATGATTGTCTTTTAGTGTGGAGAAAGGCTTTGGACTTAGACCTATGTTTGGTCTCGGTTCTGCCACATAATTAGAAGTGTGACAGGTTAACTTTGTATAAATTACTTACTCTTGCAATACCATGTTTTTCTGTATGTAAAATGGGAGAAGATAGGGTTATTGGTAAGGGTCAATTAAGTAGTATGCATAAAACATTTCCTATAGTTCCTGCCAGTATCCTAAGTACTTAAGAATTTTTCATAATTAACCATCAAGTTACTGATACTGTGGATTGATGATCGCTAATCTGAAAATCTGAAACTGAAGTGCTTCAAAATGTATGACTTTCTGAGCACTGAAATGATACTACAAATGGAAAATTCCACACCAACCAATTTTCACTTATGAACTTATTAAAAATGTTATATAAGATGACCATCAGACCATGAGTCTAAGCTGTGTATGAAACATAAATGTATTGTGTGTGTAGACTTGGGTCCCATTGCTAAGATATCTCATTACAAATGTTCCAAAACCTGAAGAATTTGAAATTTGAAACACTTCTGGTCCCAAGCATTTTGAACAAGAGAGCCTCAACCTGTGTCTTGTGAATTGATGTTAACTAAAATACAAATAAAAATGTAATTTGACCAAATATAGTTAAAATTTAATAGAGATACTACTGTAGTAATACGAAAAGGCTTATAAAATGAGTCATTGTGCTCCTAATACTTAATTACTCTTTAATATATAACCTATATATTATAATTTAAACAATAGCATTCAAACCATGTGAGTTAGTGTGATCTATTAGAGAATAAGAATTTTTTTTCCATTAGTTTTTCATAAGGGCTATCAAGTAAATAGAATTTGCATTTTTTGTTGTTGTTGTAGGGCTCCCTGATATAATATGAAAGTTGCTTACCTTAATTTTCATCATGTTTCAGAAGGCTACCTCTTCCCCTGTGAAGTTGTCTACATCCACCGCCAGTGCTAAAAACTGTGAGGTACAAAATCCTGAGATATTGCACAAAACTGTTAGTCCTCTGAAAACAGAGGTGTCAGAACCTGCGGGGAAGTCGGCTTTATCCAAGGGAGTTGGGCCCAAAGAAGAAGGAAACAGAGAAATTTGTCTGCAGTCTCAATCTAACGACAAATCTACAACTCCAGGTTATGTCTTTTAAAAAATCTAAAGTTGCCACTCTCTTCAATGTTCTGTTCTCAGCAGTGTAAATTTACAGTTGTGACTGGTAGCATTGGTTGCCAGGACCAGTGCCTGAGTGTTCTGAATGCGACTTCTTAATTCAGCTTTCATTGGATGCATACTCATGAGTGTAGACTAGTTCATTAACTAGTCAAGTGTTCAACATGTACATTATAACAGTTTAAATGTGCTTTTCCCCCAGGATAGTCATTCTAGATGTTCTTTTCTGTATAGTTTTATCTAGGAAAAGAGTATACAACTAGAAGGCACATTTTAGGAGTGTAATGGAGAAACATTTTTGGAACCAAGTGTACAAAATAGTGTTTCTTAGTCTTCATTATGAAGTCACTCCAATAGCAGAGAGAAGTGAGTGGGCATTAAACTGACTCTGCTGCCAGTTGTATCTTCTCTTCTCTTGTCTTGTCTTGTCTTCTCTTCTCTTCTTCCCTTCTCTTTTCTCTTCTCCTTCCTTCCTTCCTTCCTTCTTTCCTTCTTTCCTTTTTTCCTTTTTTTTTGAGACAGGGTCTCACTATGTAGCCCAGGCTGGCCTTGAACTCACAGGTATCCTCCTGCGTTACCCTCCCAAGTGCTAGGATTACAGGCATGTGCCAGCATGCCCAGCTCTCTTTTCTTATTTTCTTTCTTTCTTCTTTTTTTTTTTTTTATTGGTTTTTTGAGACAGTCTCAATATGTAGTTGAAGCTGGATTTGTACTAACTATGTCACCCAGGCTGGCCTTAAACTGTTATCCTCCTCCCTCAGTTTCCTAAGTAGTGGGATTGCAGGTGTGTGCCATCACGCCTGGCTACAGTTATATTTTTTTATGTGTACACTGTGTGTGTGTATATGTGTGTAAATATAAAAGCCCATGTTTCTTACTGTGGTAAACTGACACCCCATGAAAGGCCATGTTTATCTTGTGATAATTTGTATTTTCTGGCACTTTCCACATACTGTTGGTTAAGAAACGCAGTAATAAAAAGTATGGTGCAACAAAAATAAAAGTATGGTGCAAATATACAGTAACAGAATTTACTTTGAACTGGATTCTGTTTTCATTGGAAAGATGACTTTAATTCTAAAAGTTAACTTCTTTTTTTTATTTAAGAGAAAAAAAATACACATATAAGAAAGACAAAAAGCAAAAAGAGACAAACGACTAGAGTAAATGCACAACAGTAACATTATAGGTTTACAAAACAGGATGATAGAAACTTGACAATGGTTGCAATATTGCATATCGTTATCTTCAAAATGGTTGTTTACATTAACAGATCAGATATGTAAAATTGATCTAATCGTATAAGTATTAGCTGTTCTAAAAGTTAACTTCTTGATGGAGCTGTAGCTCTGCAGCACAGTGCCTGCCTGGCAAGCCCAAGGCCCTGAGTTTGATTCCTGGTTACCCCCCAAAAAAAATTCTTTGAAACATAATCCTTCCAAAATCTATAGTTCATCCTAAAGGGGAAGTTGGCAGGAAGTTAACAGTAGGGAAGCTGTTGGTCATTGGGTAGCTAGAAACCAGCAGTCAGTTTTCAGATGAACTAAAATAAAGAGTTTCTATCATTAGCACCATCACTGTGACCCCCTCAGACAAAAAACAAACCACCCCCCAAGAAATGTAAAAAGCAGTAGCAAGATTATCCGTGTGGAACAGGGCTAATCAGTCCCAATTTTCTAAAGATTAAAAGCTTGGATGACTTTTTATGTCCTGGATATAGTCAGCATACTTTACGTTATGAGGGCCTCAAAGATACTTCCTTTAGAAGTTTCTTTGTCTCCTGAATGGACTCCCACTTGGGGTATGGCATAAAGTGATGGTAGGTGACAGGTGGAGTCTTAAGACTATGGGCTCAGTTGAGATTCTTCCCTTTGTTTTTTTTCTTTGTAAATTATGTTTTATTGGAACATAGCCACATCCATTTATTGATGTATTTTTCTGTGGTTGCTTTCATGCTGTAATGCAGAGTTAATATCTGCAACAGAAACTCTATGTCCTGGAAAGGCCAAAATATTTACTATTTGGCCCTTTACAGGAAAATATTTGTGCCTGTCTTTCACAGATAGGTCTATTTTTACATAATACAACCCTAGAACTCTCTCAGTGGAGGAGGTGATATACACCCTATTTGCCCTACTGGAAATGTATTGTATTTTACATCATCTCAAGTAAGTGTTGTTTTAAAACTTTGTACAAGAAGACATACTTTTGGTGACATGAATAATCACTTTCTTTTGAGGGAGGAAGGGAAAATACTCAGATGTTTACATGTTAGACTTTCAAAAGCAAGCTAAAATAAATTGAACTATAGAAATGTAAATAGTTGAAAGTTATCATGGCCAGGACACTTAGTAGATTTATTTGTATACCTGTAGTCAATTTCTGATCATTTAAATTTTGATTGGTCAATATGAAAGTTTTTAATCCCCACTGCCTTTGCACTCTTGTTTTTAACATTTCTTCTTTTTTTCTTTTGACACTGAGCACTGAACCCAAGGCCTGTGTATGGTATATTAGATGCTCCACCATGAGCTACATACCCATAAATTCTTTTTCAAAAAGAATTAAGTCCTACAAATGCATTTTAGAACATGTAATTAAATAGAACTGTATGCTATTTTTTTGGACTATCTTCATACTGTTTGCTTTGTCATTGAGTATTTCTAGTAGAAGCAAAGGTGTTTTTGTTTATATTTTTAGGTCTCACTATGTAGTTCAGGCCGGCCTTAAACTCACTACGTAACCCAGGCTGGCTCTGAAAACACTACACTCCTCCTGCCTCAGCCTTTCAGGTGCTAGGATTATAGACGTGTGCAAAGCATTTTGTGACTAATAGATTTTAGAACTTTTTCTTTAGAAACTACTTGGTTTGAATAGCCTGCAAAAAAGTATTTTTTTCCACAGGAGGAAGAGGAATTAAGCCTTTCCTGGAGCGCTTTGGAGAGCGTTGTCAGGAACGCAGCAAAGAAAGCCCAGCTCGTAGCACCCCCCATAAGACCCCTGTTATCACCCCAAACACAAAGGCCATCCAAGAAAGACTGTTCAAGCAAAATGCAGGCTCATCTACTACCCAGGCGGCACAACAGCTCAAGCAGGTACGGCTTACTGCATGACATTTTATTTATTGCATGGTCTCAGCAGAGAACTTAGGAATCAAAATGTGATTTCTGATGTTCATTTCTTTGGCTGAGATAAACAGTATCTTAGGTGTCTGTCACTGCAAAATGGAAATATTGCCCTGTAGTCCATGTGTATTGCAAACTCAATTTTAAAGCTGAAGACAAAGAAAACCCTAGTAGTGTTTGGTATTGTCCTTCCACCTGCTTCCAGCCTCTGTGTAAGATGCATCTTTCAATGGATTTAGGAGCGCCAGAGAGAACTAGCATGTCTCCGCGGCCGAGTTGACAAGGGCCATTTATGGAGTGCGGGAAAAGGCGGGGACTCAGCAAGCAAACCGACAGAAACCAGACAGGTAATGTGAGTGGGAGATATGAATGCCGACTTGGAACCAACGTAGTGTTTGTGTTGTAAAATAAGTTTTTACATGCTTGCCTTTTCCAGTTACATCTGACACTTTGCATTCATAAACTCCTTAAATGTACAAACAGCTCTACTTTTCTCATATTTTCCCATTTCAGCGGAGCTCTTCACCATATTCACCAATGACTTTAAAATAAGATAAAAATATTTTCATCATACACTGTCAGATTCTTCTTAATATTCTGCTTAGATCCTTGTTCTGGAGTGTGTACTTTTCTCATTGACATGGCTATTTACTTCTGAAATACCCTACTTTTTAGATTATTTGCAGTCCTGTCAGTTGCCATCTACCTCCCAGATTTCTGTATATTCTTGTCAAATTCATGAATCAGCCTTCCAAAATTCCCTACTTAAAAGTAAACTGTGTTCTACTTTATTTACATAACTACACTATATTAGGATATATTTTTGAACTAATAGAATTATATTTACAGTAGTGACCAAGAAAAAGAAAAAGAGAAAATCAGAATTCTTTGAGAAAGAGCTACTTGATTGATTCTGTGTTTGCCAGTTCTCTAGCTTAATAAGTCCATTTCCCAGATTCTGACCTCAGCCTTTCTTTTCTCTTGCCTGGGTCATGCTATTCTCAGGTCTGGATTCAGCCAAGTGCAGAGGTGGTAATGGCTCTCGGCTCCGCTGTGCTGAACTCAAGGTTCGGTTGGCTAATAAAGCCCACTGTGTTTATCTTGCCTTGTAGTTTCTGTCTGCCTCATGGCTTTGGTCTCTACCCGAAGTACTCTGGTAGTTCTTCCTTGGCTCCTTCCTATTTCCTGTGTCTTCCCCTCTGATTGCCGTTGTTGCACAGACATAAACCCAGGCGTCCAGTGATGAGTTTTTGAGATCTGTCACCAGGCTTTCTGACTTCCATATTTTCCTCTGCCGTTGCCATAGTGAGTACCAGAGCTTTGTGCTGGACACCTTGCTTTTCTCCAGCTACTCTCCAATCCCTCTCACCCAGGGCTGCTGGACAAATTTCTTCTTGCAGTGCTGGGGATAGAACCCAGGGCCCCATGCATGCCACCTGCTAAGCACTGTACCACTGACCTAAACTCCCAGTCCCAGAGAAGTATTTTTTAAAGGCAGATACTAATGTATCCACTTTGTGTAAATCTTGGCGAGCTCTGTGACAATGAGCAAACTACTTGGCTTGCTGCAGCATCCTTCCCCAGCCTTCCAGGCTCCTCCCAACACGTGCCTGTCTGCCCTGCCTGTGGACCTTTGCAGGGTTGCTGCCTCCATGCCTTGCTGTCCTTCTGCCTGAGTAGGAGGAGGCTGACAGGAAGAGCTCAGTGCGCTTTTATTTGAAAGGAAGGAAGATGCTGATCCTTGTCATCAGCATTAGATGTCATCTTCTTTTTTTGGAAAACTTTCTTTTTTTATTGGTACATTTTAGATATACATAATGATCGCATTCATCATAGGGACTTTGTACCTGTACATGATATATCCTGCTTCTTCTTTTCTTCCCCATTCCTCTCCTTTCCCTTTAAGCCTCCTTCCCCTCTTTATTTACAAAAAAACCTTTGTTTCCATTTTTCCTTCTATTTTTTTCTTGTCCCTTCCTTTTCCTCTCTTCCCTCTCTCGTTCCCCTTCCAATTTGGAAATTTTCTTTCCATTTCCAGTATCTATTATACATTTTGGTCCTTATTTACACTTTTTGGTTTCTCACATCAGAGAAACTATGTGATATCTGAACATGTGTGTCCAATTTATTTCAGTTAAAAGTATGGTCTCAGGATGCTTCCATTTAGCTAGGAATGCCTCAAGCTTATCCTTCTTTGTGGCAGAGTAGTATTCCATTATATAGAAAAAACCCTCATCTTTTTTATTCATTCATCACTTGATGGGCATTTGGACTGTGTCCAAGATTTAACTGTTAAGATTTAACCATTACAAACTGTGCTGCTATATACATGGATATGCATTTATTGCTGAGGTATGATGCTTTTAATTCTTTCAGGAAGATACCAAGCAGGAGAATAGCTGGGTCAAATGGGACTGTTAGTCCTAGTGTTTTGAGGAATCTCCACACTGACTTCCACAGTGGTTGCACCACTCTACACTCCCACCAGAAGTGGAGAAGGGTTCCTTTTCCCTGCAGCCCTACCAGCATTTGGTTGATTTCTTGATGATAGCCATTCTTTCTGAAGTGAGAATGGAATCTCAGTGTTGTTTTAATTTGTATCTCTCAAAAGACCAATGATGTTGAACATTTTTTCATGTATTTATTTGCCATTTCTAATTCTTCCTCTGATAAGTGTCTATGCATGTCAGACACTCATTTTTGAATTGGGTCTTTAAATTTAGGGGGTCTGATTTTTTGAGTTCTTTATATATTCTAGATAGTAATCCTTTGAGGAACAGCTGGCAAAAATTTTTGCCCACAATGTGGATTGTTTCCTCACTCTTCTGGTGGTTTCTCTTGTTGTGCAAAAGATTTTTAATAAGATGAAACCCCAATTTTGATTCTTCGTGATAGTTCCTAAGCAATCAGGGTTTTGTTTATAAAGTCTTTACCTACACCGTTCTTAAGAGTTCTACCTAGTCTACTTTCCAGCAGATTTAATGTTTCTGTTTAAATATTGAAGTCTTTGATCCATTTCAATTTTAATTTAGTGTGTGGTGAAAGATATGGGTCCAATTTTAATCTTCAGCATGTGGAAAGCCAGTTTTTCCAGTGCCATTTATTAAAGAGGCTCTCTTTCGTCCAGTGAATGTCTTTGGTACCTTTGTCAAAGATAAGGTGGCTGAGTATGTCTGGAGTTGTTTCTGCATCTTCTGTTCCAGTGATTCTCAGGTCTGTTTTTTTGCCAGTCTCATGCTGTTTTTATCACAGCAAGTTTGTAATATAATTTCAAGTCTGAGATTACGATACCCCCGCCTTGGTTTTGTTACCCAGAATTGCCTCTGCTGTTCTAGGACTCTTCTGGTTTCAAATGAATTTTAGGATTTTTTTTCTCTAATCTGTGAGATAAACTGTTACAATTTTGACTGAGATTGCATTAAATCAGTATAAAATTTTGGAAGTATGGCCATTTTCACTCTGTTGGTTCTTCCTACCCAAGAGCAAGGCATGTCTTTCCATTTTCTGATACCCTCTTCATCTTCTTTTCAGAGTACTGTAGTTTTCAATGTAGAGGTTTTTGTTTTCTTTGTTAGATTGATTCCTAGGTATTTCCTTTTTTGGGGGATGCTATTATGAAAGGTGTTGTATCCCTAATTTCTCCCTCAGTGAATTTGTTGTTTTTGTATAGAAATGCTATTGCTTTTTGAGTGTTGACTGTATCCAACTACGCTACTGAATTTGGTTATTAAATCTAGGCGTCTTTTGTTGGAGGTTTGGGGTCTTCTATATAGAGTATCATGTCATTGAGCATAATAATAATTTAACTTTTCCCTATCTTACTCCTTTTTTTTCTTTTTCTTGGCTAATTGCTCTGCCTAATGTTTCCAGAACTATATTGAACAAGAGTGGTGAGAGTGGACATCCTTGTCTTGTTCTGATTTTAGAGCGAAAGCTTGCAGTGTTTGTCCATTTAGTGTGATGCTGAGTGTTGTTTTTTCTTTGGTGACTTTTATCAAATTGAGATAAAGACCATCTATTCAAATTTTCTGTACTTTTTTTTTTTATGAATAGGTGTTAGTCTTTGTCAAATGCTTTTTCTGCATGTATTGAGAAGATCATATGGATTTTGTCCTTGGCTCTGTTAATGTCATGTATTACATGTATTGATTTGCATATGTTGAACCATCCCTACATCCCTGAGATGAATCCTACTTGATCATGGTGTATAATCTTTGTTATGGTTTATACATTGTGTCAACTTGAGAAGTCTAGAAGCTTAATTAAGTAACTCAGCAGCTCTACATCCTGGGGTGTAGAGCACAAGCAGTTACCTGTTCATTGTGTCAATTTGAGAAGGTCAGAAGTTTAACTGAGATACTCATCAGGGAGCCAGGGTTCTTACTTTGTAAATATCCTCATCCTGTGCCAAAGAATGCAAGGAGATTTGTGAAGCTACAGCCACCCTGGAGGGAGGGGATGGCCTGTGTACAATGTCAGGGAGAAAAAGAGCCTTGCTCTTGCCCCTTTTACTCTGACTGCTTTTGCTCAGCTACTGCCTTGAAGTGTTGCCCCAGTGCCATGCCACCCTGCCTTGAAGCCAGGTGATTATGGACTAAAACCTCCAAAAACTGTAAGCTAAATAAACCTTTCCTTCCCTAATTTTGGGTGTCAGGTGTTTTGTCTCAGCAAGGAGGGAAAAGTAATCAAAACCATCTTCTTGATGATTTTTTGCATTTTGTTTGCCAGTACATTATTGATGATTTTTGCATCTGTATTCATTAGGTAGATTGGCATGTGGTTCTCTTTTATGGTTGATCCTTCTCTGGTTTTGATATTAGAGTAAGACTTGCTCCCAGGAATGAATTTGGGAGTATTGCTTCCCTTTCAGTTTCATTAAAGAGTTTGAGAAGTAGCAGCATTAGGTCTTCTCTAAATTTCTTGTAGAATTCAGCAGTGAATCCATCAGGGCCTGAGCTTTTCTTTTTGGTAGCTTTTAATTACATCTTTAATTTCATTGACTGATATTGGTTTATTTAGAATTTTTATATTTTCTTGAGTCAGCTTTGGTTATTCATATGTATCTAGGAATCTTGTCCATTTCTTTTGTGCTTTCCATTTTACAAGAGTACAGGTTTTGTATTTTGTTTTTTGTGTTTTGTTTTTTTTTGAGACAGTGTCTCACTATGTAGTTTAGGCTGGCCTTGACCTCCCAGTGATCGTCTTGCCTCAGCCTTCCAAGTGCTGGGATTACAGGTTTGTTCCACCACTCCCGGTGATTAGAGTACAGATTGTTGAAGTAGGTATTGATGGTCTTCAGAATTTCTGCAGGATCTGTTGTGATTTCACCATTTTCATTCCTAACTTCATGGATTTGAGTATTTTCTTCCTTTGTTTTTGATAAGGTTAGCTGTAGTGGTTTGTCAATTTTATTTAATCTTTCAAAGAACTAACTCTTTGATTCACTGATTCTTTGTTTTGTTTTATTGGTCTCCACTGCATTAATCTAATTATAATTTCCTCCATCATATGAGCTTTGGGTTTGACTTACTCTTCTTCTAGAAGCTTGGGGTTCAATATTTGGTTGTTTATTTGAGCTTGCTCTATTTTCCTGATGTGGGAATTTACCGCTATAAAATTCCCTCATAGGACTGCTTTCATTTTGTTGCATAAGTTCCAGTGTGTTGTATTGGCATTGTCATTTAATTATAGAAATTAATTTCGTCATGGATTTCATCTGTGACCCATTGGTTGTTCAGGATGGTGTTATTTAATTTCCATGTGTTTATGAAATTCTCGTGGTTTCTTTTGCCGTTGATTTCCATTTTCATTTTCTTGGCCTCCTGTCTCCCTCCTTTTCCCTGACTCCATTGCATACACACTCTTATGGAGGTGTCTGCTTCCTGCATCCAGTTTTTGTCTTCCTTTCTCTTGAGTTTTCCCTGCAGTCTCTTGCTACTGCCCCCTCCACACACAGCTTTACCAAGTTCACATATCTGTGATCCTTGGTGATCAATGTCCAGGATCATGTAACTTGACCCATTAGCAGCATTTGATATTGTTGGTTATTCTTTTCTGCTTGAAAACCTTTTTCTCTTGGCTGCTAGTATATTGTATTCTCATGGTTTTCCTCTTATGTCTCTGCAG
>RJWM01005979.1:0-87789 GCA_004363535.1 Dasyprocta punctata
CACAGACATTCGCCCACTCCTCTCTGCAGTCTGTGGGATTTTCTTTCTGCCCTGGTTCTGCCATCCAGAATGCCTGCTCTTCTGAGGATCCTGTCATCTGAAGCCTGAGCAGCCCTCTGCTCCTCTTGCTTCCAATGATGCTGGGTTTTCTTCCCTCAGGGACTGAGGCTTCCTGGACAGCAGGAGTGTGGGGGCCCAGGGCAGACTGTCCCAGTGCTGCAGCCACCCATGCCCAGGACCAACCCAGCATTGGTGGCTGATGGGAAGTGAAGTTGTCAGTGGAGGAGTCGGAAATAAGGAGAGAAGGGTTGGCTCCAGCCTGTGGACTTGGTGTCATACGAACCTGGGATCCAGTCCCTGCTCTGCTACTGACCACCAGCTGATGACTTGGGGGCAAGTCTCCTCACCTCCCTGAGTCCCAATCCCCTCATTCATGAATGGAAACGATCACCCGTGCTGGGGAGTGCAGGAGATATGTGGTTGTTTTGCAGCGCAGGAGCTGTGGGACTTACTGTGGGCTGCCAGGTCAACTAGCGAGGATGAGGTAGGCTTGAGGTTGTGCCATTCAGTGGCGCTGTGGGTAAAGGTGGGAGCTCTGGGGAAGATGTGTGTTTGGTTCCTGGCTGTGCTGTTTCACCAAACCTCAGTGTACCCACCTGTGCCAACTTGTCTCTGTCAGAGGCTGCTGACAGCATCACTTTTATGATGACACTTGCTGCCCCCGAGGAAGCTCCATTTCTGTCACCTTCTCCTTCCTGCCCCTTTCCATGAGGTCTCACCTAGCAGTATCCCTCATGAAACACCTGGAAGGGGGAGGTCACAGAAGAAAAGGATCCAGCAGCGATGTGCCCAGGTGCACCTGTGCCCACAGCTCTGAGATGCCCATCTCTCTGATTGACTGGGGCAGCACTGGGCTTCGTTTGGTGCGAACTAGCAGGATAGGTATCACATCACTTTGATCCCAGATATTAACCTCCACGTGGTGAGACAGAGCTGAGTGTCTCCAGCAACGCAGACTCCTGATCTCATGGACTTGGCGTGGTAGGCGCTATGCTAGCCAGGCCCAGCCATGCCACGCAGCCCTCTTCCTTCTCCTGGTTTCCATTACCTCCTCTTCATAGCACACGGCCTCCAGTCCCCCGCCCCAGTCCATCCAGAGCATGTGCTCAGGACTCACCGGCACTGCCTCGAAGGCCAGAATGCTCACAAGTCTCCTGTGTGGAGATAGATCATATATAGCAAGGCTTGAATTCATGTAGTAGAGGTACAACTTTGTTCTTTTCTTTGGAATCTGTTTTGGTTTTTCTGGATCCTTTGCTTTTCATATGAATTTTAAAATAAGTTTGTCAATTTTTTTCCAAAAAGGTTGCTGAAATTTGTATTGCTATTGTGTTGAAATGACACATAAATTTTTAGGGAATTCTCCTAACAATATTGAGTCTTCCAATACATGAACATAGTATCTCTTCTTCATTTATTTCAATCTTGTTGAATTTCTCTCAACCATGTGACAATCCTCTTTTAATTGGAATGTAGAGAATATTTCCGATTTTTGAAACGCCTTTATTAAGGCATAATTTATGAACTGAAAAATCCATCTTCATTGATGTACAGTCTGATGAATTTTGACCACGCAGTCATGAAATGACCATGGCACTCAAGTTATAGAACATTTTCCTCTAAGAATTGTCCTCCTCCCCTTTTAATGTCAACTCCCTCCTCGGAAACCCAGCTCCTGGCAAACTCCAACCTGTCCTCTTTTTTTCTAATTTTACATTTCCTTGCATTATGTTGTTTACATTTGATGCAAATGTTTAATTGTTTAAACAGTACATTTAAATATATCATCTTTCTCTCTGTTTTCTTTTTGTAACATCTATTTTTTGTTCTCTTTTGCTGCTTTCTTTTGGATCAATTAAACATTTTTTGTCTTATTCTGTTGCGTCTTCACTATTGATTGACTTGGAATAACACCCCTTTCTGTAGTGGTTAGTGTAGCATTTACGATATCTTTAACTTATTATAGTCTCCAGCTTCATATAATCTGCTTTATACCCCAAGTGGAATAATGTTACACTATTTTCATTTCTAACCTCCCCTTCCTTGTGATATGGTTGCCATAAATTTTGTTTACATATATTATAAGTCCCAATACATTGTTACTGTCCTCTTTTTGGTTAATGAATTGTCTTTGAAAGATAATAATAATAAAACTATTTTATATTTACCACAATTCTTGTGGGGTTTTTTATGCTCTTTTTTTCTGTGGGTAGCTCTGAATTTCCATTATGAATCCTGGTCCATTTGCATGAAGAAGTTCCTTTAGCATTTTTTGTGGTGCAAGTCAACATTTATTGATCTAAGTAGTCTCTTATTTTATCTTTGTTTTTGAGATTTCTTCTAAGTGTAAAATACTTGGTTGTGAATCTTTCTTTCTTTCTTTCTTTCTTTCTTTCTTTCTTTCTTTCTTTCTTTCTTTCTTTCTTTCTTTCAATATAACACATTATTTTCTTTGCGATCCCAAGGTCTCGGGTGAGATGTGAGTTGTAACTCTTATTTTTGTCCCTCTGTACATAATTTTTCTTTTTTCTTTGGCTGTTTTCAAGATTTTTTCCCTATAGTTTTCAGCAGTTTATTTATGATGTACCTGAGGGTTGTGTGTGTGTGTGTGTGTGTGTGTGTATCTGTGTGCATTTCCTGTATAAGTTTCTCTGAATTTTTTGGATTTTGACTTGTTTTTCATTCAATCTGGAAAATTTTTGCCATTATATATTTCAATATATTCTTCTCTTCCTATCACTATCTTTCTTCTGGAACCTCAAATATGTTAGACCACAATTTTTAGATGTTTTAATCTCTCTCTTTTTTTAAAACTTCTTTTCAGTTTGGATAATTACTACTGATTGAGTTATCTTAAAATTCACAGATTCCTTCTCCTATTGTATAGTATTCTCATACTTCCATCAAAGCAACCTTTATTTATGATCATGTTTTGTATAATTGTTTCTTGCATTTTCATGGGACTCTTTCAACTGGTTTCTTTCTTTTTTGCTAAAATTTCTCATCCACTCAAGCATATTTTCCAGTTCTCTCCCTAGATCCTTTAACATAGTTGTTTTAATATAGTTATTTTGAAATCTCTACCTGGAAATTTTGGTCGTCTTTGGTTCTGTTGTCTGTTTTCCCTTGATGATAGATAGCAGCAGAGACTGAGGTCCACAGCATTTGTGTCCACAGACGAGCATGCCCAGTCCATTCTCAGGACTTCAGTGGACAGTTCACGTCACATCTAGGGCAGAGTTGAGTTTAGTTAGGTTTGTTTGTACTACAATCTTAGTACACCACCAATTTCAAATCCCTGCATTGATGGGCTGCCTTCATCTTATGCTTGTGCCTGTGCCTCCCACAGGTTTTAAACTGATTTTAGCTTATACTTAGTCCTTAATAAATAATTTTTTAGAAAATAGCTGTTTTCTTCTTTACAGATTTTTAAGGTGGTTTCATCTCCACTCAAACTGTATAAAAGGTGAAACCATTTCTATGTCTCTCTCAAAGAGATTGGTTTTTTCTTTTACCTGTTTACTTTGTATTTTAAAACTTTAATTACTTTCATATACATTACTACAAACATAGCATCTTGAAACAAAACCCGTTCATTATTGTATGCTTCTGTAGTCTGGGGTACTCTTCTCTTCTCTGGGTTTTAATAGCCAAAATCGCCAAAATCAAGATGTCAGGCTGAGTTCCTTTCAGGAGGATCGGGGATGAAGCTTCTGGGCTCTCTGGTGTGGCTGACCAGGATTACTTCCTTGTGGTTGGAGGACTGAAGTCTCTGTTTCCTTAAAAGCTGTTTGCCAGAAGTGTGCATTTGCTTCTAAGGATGCCTGCTCTCACTCTCATTCTGTGTCCTCTCCAGCAGCAGCAGGTTGTCTCTTTCTTGCCTTCAATCTGTTTTCCTTCCTCTTTTGCTGCATCTCTCTGCCTTCCTATTTCAGTCTTCTGATTACACTGGGCACATTTGGATAATCTAGGATAAGCTACTTTAAAGTCAGCTGATTAATAACCTTAATTCCACGTGTAAAGTCCCTATACAACAGTACCTATGTTTCTGTTTCAATAACTAGGGGATAAGAATCTTGGCAGGAGCATCATTCGATTTCCTTATTACACTTTGCAAACTCAAATCTATGTTGAGTTGAAAACCAAATCTGGCATTTACTGATTTTTATGATGAAAATGACTTTCTTTGGGAAGTCTCTGCATCCCATGTGAGGCAGATTGCCTCAATATTTTATATTCCTGCCTACTTATTGTTGTAGTGCTGTTCATTCCTTTGTGTAAGTCCAGGTTTCCATTTGTAATTATTTCCCCTCCACATCCAGGTCTTCTAGAATCAAATTTTCCAAATTTTTGTATGCCTAAAAATGTCCTTAATGTGCCTGAATTTTGGGGAGATATTAACTGCATATAAAATTCTAGGTTTATTATTTTTCCTTTTTAGACATTTAAGAATCTCACTTCTTCATCTTTTGACTTGTATGTTTTCCCATGAGATGCTTGCTTTCATTTTCATATTTATTTATTATCCTGTAGGAGATATAACTTCTATTTTCTGGCTACTTTTAAAATTTCTGAGTCACCTTTGTAAAAATGCAATTGAGCTTGCTTACAGCTTTCTTTACATTTATCCTTCTTGGGATTTATTGAGCTTGTTGTGTCTATGTTTATAGTTTTCATATGATTTGAAAAATTTCAGTCATTAATTATTCAACTATTGTCCCCTCACCTTTTCTGGGACTCCAGTTGCATGTGTGTTTATGGCAATTTCTGTCAAAAATATGGTGGGTCTGAATTCTCCTTACTTATCCGCTGGCACTGTGCAACTTCTGTCTCTTTCCCAAAGTCCAAATAACCATGCAAGGCAAACATTTTCAATGGATTCAGGACACTGAGGCAGCCATGACAGTGTAACTGAAGACACTCATGAAAGAGGACTTCCAGAACTGCTTCAGAAAGTGGCAAGAATGATGGGATAAGTGTGTTTTAAGTGAGGCAGCATATTTTGAGGGGGATTAATTGCATTGTGTCTTTTAGTGTAGGAAATTCTTAGAAAATGAAAGAACTTGTGATATTTGTGATCATACCTCATACCTTTTGATATTATCCCATGTCACTGAGGTCCTATTAATCTTTTGTTTTTAACAATCATATTTTCTCTGTCAGCTTGTGTTTGGATAGTTTTTATTCTATTTTATATATTATACTCATCTTTATTGTATAATGTGTAATTTATTGCTAACATTATTCAGTATATTTCAAATCAAATATATTTTTCAACTATAGAGTTTCTTTGATTCTTTTCATCAATGTTTTACAGTTTTCTACAGATGGGTATTATGCATTTTTTACACCTAAGTATCTGATTTCTTTGGTCTTACTGAAATGATATTATGGTTCTAATTTTAATTTTTTTATTTAAATTAAAAAAAATTTTTTTTTAGTACTGGGAATCAAACTCAGGACCTTGTGCTTGCTAGGCAGGCGCTGTGCTGCAGAGCTATATCCCTGGCTTAAATTTTGCTTGTTGATTGACACTATTTTGGAAAGCAATTATCTTTTATATATTCACCTGGTACCCCAGTACTCTGTTCTGCTGGCTTACTAGGTCAGAAGGGTGTTGTTACTGGTCTTGTTGTTAGATTTTGTGGAATATTCTACAGATAACCATACCATTTACAAAGAAAAACAGTTTCATTTCTTCTTTTCCAAATTGTGTACCTTTCCCCCTTCTTGTCTTATTACACTAAGCAACACTTCCATTATGATGTTGAACAGCAGTAGAGGAAGAGGACATTCTTGCTTTGTTTCTAGTCTTTGGTGAAAAGTATCTGGCTTTTCACTGTTAAGGGTAATATGTCCAGGATTACATCTCTCTTCCTCTTTCTTTCTCTCTCTCTTTCTTTTCCTTCCTTCTTTCCTCCTTCCTTCCTTTTCCTCTTCCCTCTTTCTTTCTACTTCTTTCCTAGATTTTTAAAACCTAGTTGAAGAAGTTCCTATTTAGTCCTGGTTTTCTGAAAGTTTTATTGTGAATAGGTACTGAATTTTGTCAAATGTATTTTCTGCCTCAATGATATATTCTTATAAATTTTCTTCTTTAGCCTATTGATATGGGAGATTACACTGATTGAATTTGAATGTTGAATCAGCCTTTCATGCCTGGAATAATTCCCAGTTGGTCACAGAGTATAATTTATTTTATGCATTCTTCATTTGATTTGCCAGGTTTTTTTTTTTTTTTGAGGATTTTTGGGACAATGTTCATGAGAGATGTTGGTTTGTAGTTTCCTATTCTTGTAATATCTTTTACCTGGATTTGAAATCAGAGGAATGCTGCCCTCACTATGATATTTTTGTCATGATACTTAATGTCACATTAAGTTAGGAAAATTAAAATTTTAAATTATTAGCATAAATTTCACTCTTCCGCTTTACATTGTATCATGACAATTTTAAATACAACTACAACAGCATTTAATTCTCATGCAGGATTCTTCAAAGCCCAGCATGATGCAGTGGGTATGGCATGGATTTGCAGCAGAGAAATACCTCATTCTTAGGGCTGTGGATGTAGCTCGGTGGCGAGGCACTCGCCTAGTGTGTGTGAGGCCCTGCAGTTCACGCCCAGCATCTCTAAAAAGTTCTGGTTCTAGAAATGCCTTTTCTAAATCCTGACACTGACATACTTTGGATATATGGCTTGGAAGAGTGTCACAAATGAGTCTTTTCACCTTTAAGTGTAATGTATCCATATATAGAGATTGTGTCCTCATTTGCAAATTGAGGGGTTGGTAGTAGCTGCAGTGATGGGCTATTCAGAAACTTAATGTAAGATATTCCAACATAGCAAATAACATAATGTTAGTGTATATTGATACATTGGAAAGTTAGAGTAAACACATCTTCCTAGAAAAGTTTAAATTACTAAAAGTGATTAAAAAGAACTGAAGTCTGTTTAGTCCTCTGTTTACTTAAATAAATTGAGTTGAAATCACCCCATAAGTAAAAATGCCACACCTAGATTACTTTACAAATGACCTACAACATGTCCTGTGTTTCAGAGAACATGTCATCCCAAAGTTTCAGAAATTAGAAAAGAGGGGAATGTTCTTAGTGAATTCTATAAGACTATGATAATGTTCATACCATAAATCAGACAGGAATATTACATGAAAAACTATAATTCAAATACTTCCTATGATTACAGTTATAAAAGTCACTAACACTATGAAATTGCTAAATTACAAAATTACTGCACAAATAATCATGCACCAAAGCTGATTTTGGTTTATCCCAGGAATTTAAGAATCAATTAATATAGAAAATGTATAAATGATTTTTTCCATATTAACAGATAATATATAGCTAACAAAAATGCTCACAATGGTTCTGGAGAAAATTATTGAAAGACATTCAAGACAGAAATGTGGGGAGATACACTATATTCATAGAGGAGAAGACTTCTTAAAGAAGTCTATAGATTCCATAAAATTCCAATCAAAATTTAAATAGCATACTTCGAGGAACTTCATAAACTGACTATAAAATTTATAAGAAATAAATGAAAGGGAAAGTAGCCAACATGCACTTGAAGGATAAGGCAGGGGGCTTCCCATTTCAGGTATCAAGACTCTGAAAGCCACAGGATTAGTATTGGCCCACTGATTTAGTAGAAAGACCAGCAGAAGAGGACAGAGAGCCCAGGTGCCAACCTGTGTGCACAATAAAAGTGTGTATGATAGAGCGGTCACCGCAGACCAGTGGAGAAAGTAGACTGTACTGCAATAATCAGTTATCCATTTGGAAATAAAAATCAAATCGTTAACTCAGAATACCATAAAAATCAATTCCAGATGGAAAGAGATTTGAATATGAAATGCAAAACTTTAAGTGTTTTAGAAAAACTATAGACTATTTTCATGACTTTGCATAGCAAATAATTTCTTTACCAAGGCATTAAAACTACAAACAACAAAAAGATAAGGTTCAAAAAGTTGACTAAATTACAATAAAGGCATTCTGTTCAAAAACTAACAATGTAGAGACAAATCTCTTATGGGGAGGGGATATTGGCAAAGTGTGGTCAATAAATGATGATTATTCTAAATAGATAAGAGACTCCTAAAAATCACTAGGATAGCAAGAAACACTGGAAAATTAAAGTCACAAACAGGCATTTCACAGGAGAAAAAACCTAAAGACCAATAACTATTTGAAAGTAGGTTTAATTTCACTAGGAATTGGGTCACAAAAATTATGACTATAGAGACTGGCTTTTTACAACCACTCTTCAGCAAAAATCTAGAAGTCTGAACAATCTGGGTCTGGATGTGGAGCAATGGAAACCCTCAGCCACCAGTGCTGAGAGTAGAAACAGATGCAGCCATAGTGTAAGAAAATTTGTCACTGTCTTGTGACGCTGAAATGCATCCCCCAAACCAGCAATTCCCCATCTAGGAGGTACCTGGAGACCTCCCGCACAGGTGTGCTGGGAGATGGGAACGAGCGCATTCACAGCTGCCTCATTTGTAATAACAAACAAACAGCCCCCAAAACACAAGAATGAGAAACTAGTCAAATACTCATGGAGAGGAGGGTGGACCCATAGGTTGTGACACATCCCTCCAGTAGAATGCAGAGCACCAGTGCCATGGATGAACCCCTGGGGAACACATCCACCTGGACATGGCTAAAGACTGTGCTGAGTTGATAAACTAAGGCACAGAAAAACCCAGGTATGCACACCGAAGATGTCTTTCTAAGTGTCAGACACAGTCAATGATGCAACGGTACAGACACCATGTAGTAAAACTATGAAGACAAGACAGAAGAGGGAAATGCAAATACAGGTCAGTGGTCCCCTCTGGGAGGTGGGTGGGGGGCCCTCTGGGGCTACTGCGCTCTTGGAAACATTCCACTTTTCAGGGTCTGATTCACAGCAGTTTGTTTCATTATTAGGCTTCATAAATTGCACATGTGTTATATGGAATTTTTATACAAATCCAATATGTATTTAAAAGAGGATGTAAAGGATACATGGAAAACACTTATAGAAGGTCTAGCACACACAAGACTGCCCAGGCTCTCTCTGGAGTGATTTATATGCCCAGTCACATATCATCTTCATGACAGCTCTGTGATGTGTACCCATTATACAGGTGAGGAAACAGACAACCAGAGATGTTAAGCAGCATGCCTCAGGTCCTACAGTGTAGAAGGAGATCTGAGAGGCCAGCCAGATGGCTATGTGGATCCAGACTGGCTCCTCTCATACAGCGAGTGTTAATACACACTGCGACTGCTCTGATCCCCTCTGATCACACAGCAGCACAGCTGCTACACCGCATCTTGTGTTCCCCTTACATTCATAGTATTCTCTGCAGGCTCCTCCAGCACACAGTGCCCCGACTTGTGCCTTCTCTGCATTTGCTGTGCTAGTGCTGGTACTCAGCAGGAGCACAATAGATGCTTTGATTTGGGTTTGAGGTTTCATAGCCACATGGATGTGCTGATTGAGGTGGGCCCCAGAAGGCTCTGTCCTGTTGGCCCAAAGGCTGGGGAGCCCTGGTGCCTGGGGAGGAGCAGGAGGATGGTACTCGCTGTGGGGACTATAGCTCCAGCATCCATAGGACAGGCCCTGCTGCAAGATGCACTAGGAAACACCCATGCTGGCAAATCCCAGCCTGGGCCTTCCAGACAGTGACTCCTGAGATTGTGTGCCACCCCCGCTGCTCTGGGTCAACCCTCAAGCCCCAAGGGCAGGGTACAAGGGCATATAAGCCAGCAGACCTTAGGGCCCCCTTACATCCTTCTGATGAGAACACCCATGGATAAGCACGCTTCCTGGACAGACATGGCCTCCAGCCCAGCTGTTCCACTTGACCTGTGGAGAGAGGCTGGCTGCTCACAGGACCCCTCCACATTTCCACCAGGCAGTGACCCCCTGGTCCCAGCCACCAGCTTCTAAGCCCACCAAACCTCTGTGTCCACCTGCACAGAGAGCCATGGTAGCTGCTTCATTATCCTTTGTACATGGTGACATCTGTCCCTTTTCCCTGACACGTATCTTACCTTTCAATCATGCCAGCCTCCTTACTCATGGCACCTAACTCAACCTCTGAGCCTTGGCTTATACCTCCTCTGCCAGGAATAGTCCCATTCTCCTTCCTTTTCCCAGTCCTTCCAGGAGTTCTGCACGTAGAGAATAGAAAAGACCCCCAGGGCCGCTTGTCCCACCATCTTGGCCTGGATGTGAGGAGGAGGATGAATTAGGGACCCAGGTTCTTTTTAGGCATCTCAAGGGTGGGGGACCCAGCACACTGAGTCTGACCCTCAGGTTTCGCGGTGTCTCTACGTATCTCTCTTTCCAGGAGAAAGGCCTCCCCTCAAGAGTCAGCATCCAGCTGCACTGGACCCCCAGGCAGCACCGTGGGCTGGGCTCTCTCTCGAGCCCTCCCTCTTGCATTCCCTCCTCCCAGTTAAAGAGCTGGACGCCTCTGTAATGAGGCTGCTCCTTCACTGACTGCACCAGAATCACCTTGGAAGAGCGGGGTGAACAGGGAGAAGGAGCAGGTGGGGGTGCCTGGAAGTCCCGATGTTTCCTTCAGAACCTCCCCTTGCATGGGGTGGGGTGGAGGGCTCGGGAAGAGAAAGAGAGGTGCTCCCCACATGCTGTGGCTCTTGCTAGGAAAGCCCCCTAGGCCACGGAATTAAAGGGGCTGAGGCAGATTAGGAGCCCACTCTCCATCGCTGCATCCCTCCGCAGTTGCCAAACTCTCCTCCATCTGCCCCTGGGCATCACAGAGGCACATGAAGCCCTCCATGGCTACCCCCCATCCCTGTGTGGTTCTCACTCCCCTTCAACCCACCACATCTGCTCACCACCAGGCCTTTGCACTTGCTGTATCCTCTTTGCCAACCCCACCTGCCTCCTCGGGCTCCCTGGGAGCCCTGAGCCCCTCTAGTCTCAGTTCTTCTCTGTACTGTGAGAGACAATTCGCTCCTTTATCTTCTGCCTGGAACTGGAAGCCCCCAAAGGCTGACTCTCTGTCTCCCGAGTGCAGACTGATGCCTGACACCTTAACCAGAATTTAGTGAGTGCTGACTGAGTGCCAGGGCTGTGTTCAGCTCTTCACAGACATAGATCAATTAACCTTAAAGGCCATCTTCAAGGGCATAGTAGTGGAGACAGGATGGAACCAGGGCAGGGAGCACAGACCTGAAGGCCAGGCCAGCTGGGTTTGACTCTGGCTCTGCATTTACTAGCTGAGTGACCTTTACTGATTTATATAAGCTCTCTAGCATGGGCTCCAGGGTGGGTTTCTGTTTCTATTTCCTCATGTAAAATGCAATAAATAATGACAGTCCTTACCTCATGGGGCGTCCCTAAGGATTAAATGAGTCAGTGCATGCAGATGCATGCAGATGTGTGCACACCATACACACACGTGCACGCTGAGTAGAGGACATGGCACATCCTAAGTGCTACATAGTGTCAACAGTCTACATCACCCCATTTTGCAGATAAAGAAAGCATCTTCCTTCCTCTATCCTTTCCATCTTCTGTGCCATCAAACCTAAGTGGACTTGGGGAGCTCAAATCAATGCTTGAGTGCTTTTTTTCCACCCCGCAGGCTTTTAGGTCAATTGAGGAGAGTTCAAGTTTGATGTATATAAATCAATTGTATCTCTACAGGATACCAACAAAAACAAAAAATAGCAAGTGAAATAAAAATACTATTTACTCATACAACAAAACTACAAAATACATACACAGATTCAAACTTCAAAACTATATAAACCACTGTATATACCCCTAAAGTATATATATTTCCAAAAGTATATAAAATCACCCATTAAGTGCAACAAAATGGTCAAAATAAAATACTCTAACAGATATTTCATGACGGATTTTTGATAGCTAATAAGCTCATGACGAAATGGATACTATTACTAGTTAATAGAGACATAAAGCGATTCTATTCTCCCAAAATGGCTAAAGTTAATAAGTATAGGGGGCCTTTCCCAGTCCTTGTCTCAGTCGAGGAAGTTTATGTTTGTAATCCCGTGGAAAAGTTATTGGGACTCCAATAAGTTAATTCCAATCTACCACTTCCAGGGCAACCCACAGTGAGAATAAAGACACAAAAGTGTATTTATAGTTATGGGAAGCCAAGGAGGTCCTAAATCCAACCAAATGGCAGTTCACTGGAATAAAGACCTTGACCCAGGGCCGAATCCAGGTTTTATTAATTCTAGGCAAGGGGTGTGGCTCAGGAGTGACTGACTGCGAGAGTGGCAGGAGGCATGTGAGCATCATGAGCTGGGCTAGATAGCTGGCCTGCAATTATCTCTGCAATATGCAGGGAGAGAAGGCCTTTGCGTAATCATTTATGCCCTGGAAAGTCATAGCCTCTTTCTCGAGGCTTGATCCCAGCTGGCAGCATGGAGCATGGCTCTCTATTCCACCTGGCTCACACATGTTTTTTGGGAGTCATGGGGCAGGGAAACACTGACTGTCACCTTCCTTCAAAGACTACACATCAACACCTTGCCAGACTGATTTACATTGCTTAAAGTCAGTAGAAAGGATAAGCAAATGGCTTAGCCAGTGCTGTATATATCATTACATGGAGATAGGGCCAGCTTTAGCCAAAATGGAGATAAGTGCTCTTTTTTTCAAGGAGAGACATCCAGGTGATTCTCCACAAATAAGATCCACCATACCAAGTACTGGGGAGGGTGAATACACTAGTAGAATGTAGGCAGGTGTATGAGTCAGCTTTCCACTGCTGTCACAAAACACTTGAGGAAATCAATTTAAAGAAGAAAAGGTTTCTTTTGGCTCACAGTTTCAGAGATTTCAGTCCATGGTCAGTTGGCTTTACTGTTTTTGGGTCTTTGGTGAGGCAGGACTTTGTGGTGTGTGACGCAAAACAGAGAAAAGCTGCTCACCTTACAGTGAGCAAGAAGCAGAGACGGGGAATGAGAAGAGGAGGATGGGGACAGGAAATAGCCTTTGAAGGCGTATTCCCACAGATCTACTTCCTCCAAGTGGGCCCACCTTCTCACAGCCCATTAAATTAGGAATCTATTAATAGATTAATGCATTGATAAGGCTAGAGTCCTCATGATCGAACCACCTTCCAAAGGCCACTCCTCTGAATATTGCTGTCTCAGGAATCATGCCTTTAACTCATGACCTTTAGGGAACAAATCATACCTAAGCCACAATAGCAGATATAACTGCTTTGGGAAACAATTTGGTGACCCTTTAAGCAACTGAACATATACCACGATTTATTAGTTTCAGCTATTCTCCTGGTGAATTGAAACATATATTTATAAAAAATATGTGATTCCAGAACTCTAGGAGGCTGATGCAGAAGAATTCAAACCCAGTTTGGGCAATTTAGAGACTTAATGAAACCCTGTTTTAAAATAAAAAATAAAGGGCTGAGGATGTAGCTCAGTGTAAAGGCCCTGGGTTTTATCTTTAGTTTAAAAATGCCTGTTACAAGCAGTTTTATTTTGTATCAGCTCCATATTTGAAAACTGTGAATGTGTCCATTTCTTTCAGTCTCTTCTCCTAAGACACTCATTAAATTACTTGCACAGGAATTTGCATTTATCTCCTCTTCCACTCCCATCTCTGACCCCACCCATCCCTGCAAGACTCTGACTGGTCAGCTCTAGGGCTCCACTCACATCAGAATGTGGGGTTGACTTGACTTCTCAAAAATACAAGAAATAAGAAGGTGAGCCCAGGCCCCAAGGGTAAAGGCTGTGGCTGCTGGATAGGCTCAGAGCTGGAGGCAGGTCCTCTTGGAATGCCTGGAGCCCTGGCCACAGACATCCTCAGCAGCTGTGAGTCGTGGTCACTCACAACTCACAGCTGGACCCTTTGCTAAGCCTTGACCTCAGCTGAACAGAGCTGATTGCTGACTCACCTGGTGATGTCTGAAGGTCACTCCCTTCCCTTGGATGATCTGCAGCTATTCACTGACTGATACAGAGTTACGAAGGTCCAGCTCATGCCCAAGGTGGGACAGCCATGAGGTGCCACATAGACTCCAGAACTCTTTCTGGGCTTTAGGTGCAACTGGATTTCAGCTAGGCCTTCACCCTTGCCTGTCCTGTACTGCCCGCTTACTTCCCTTCTCCTGAGCATTTCACTCTATAAATCCTCATCTCTCCAGGAATCCCCCAGCCACACTCTGCTCCTAGGGTGCCCAGTCTATGCAGAGGCATCACCTCACACACCTCGGTCATGTCATTCTTCTATAGTCCTGCTTCACCAGGCTCTGAGGAAGGCAGCAGGACTCTCTCCAGCCCACCCTCCTACCATTACCTCATCTCAAGTCTCCTCACATCCACACCGGATCCTTAGGACTCAACACTGGAATCCCTTTCTGCTCTAGGTTTGATGAACAGAAGGTTATAAACAAGCTGAAGACAGGAGGGAAGCCAGGGTCTCCCAGGGCAGCCACGGTCTATTGGCAAATGCCACATTACTAGGCAACCATATATATTTCTCTTATTTCTGTATAAATACACAGAACCGAGCTGATTAATGTATTTTTCTTTTCCTAATTCAGGTCTTGGGCTACAATGGGAATCTTTCTGCCTCATGGTGAACTAGTTAGCGGATTGCAATAAGGGCTTTATTTGTGCAATGACAGTTCCTTAATAGATTTACAAGGGAGAGAAGATAGTGTGGTCCATCTAAAAGGATTGCTTTACATTTCTTTTCTTTTAATTACACAGTTATCTGCTGGACCAAAGCTCTTTGAAAATGGGGAAAACAGACACTTCCCTGCATCTGTTCCAAAGATGAATGCAATTAATACTAGTGAAGATGGGTGCTGTGATGTGTGTCCTCCCGACAGAGACCATGAGCTCCTCTCCACAGCTGCTGCAGGGCTGGATGCTTGGGGGCTGGAGTTTAGTTGGCCTCGGGCAGGTTGGAATAGGGAGGGGCTGCCCTGCTCAAGGGGACACGGTGGCTGGGGATTTGAGTCAGGACAGATTTGGTTCTCTTTGGATACAGACTGTGTGCTGGGGTTTTTAAAATTCAAAACCATACAGCAATCCATTTTATAGACAGAGAAACCAAACCAGACAGATATGTGCACAGCATAGGCCAGATTCAGGGGGCAGGGCAGGTGTCAAACACTTTACTCATGTTGAAGGAGACTCAGGGACACCCAGGACTTGCCTAAGGGATGGTGGGGGGGGCTAGAATGAGAAACTAGACTGTTAACCTCCAAATTACCAATTACCGCTGCTCCTGGTCCAGGTGGTGAACCTTTGTGGCCTCAGCTGTCTCAGCTGTGAAATGGGCCCCAGACACAAGAAAGCTCAGCACAAGGGCCATCTTAGGTTTGGGGTGGCAGGCTTTTTAAGCGATGGCCCTGGAATGGAAAGTGTGGGGCTGGTATGGATGGGGCCAGTACCAGGGTACTCCATGTTTCTAGAAACCAGGGTTGGCTCCATCTTGAACAGAGAGAGCTGGTTTTGTCTTTGCCACCTGAGATGCGTTAGCAGTGTCTAATCCCTAAGGTGCCTCCCCACCTCCGGAGGTGGGCAGTGACCCCTTATGAGGTGTCCATGTAGAAGAATGTATGCAGCGGGTGTCTGCACCCCTTTTTCAGTCTAGCTGCCCTCCTGGATCATACATCTGAGGTGTTAAAGTGAGGGTCCCTAAGTGGGCTCCTCTTTGATTTCTTAGTTCTGCACAGACCAGAAGCTCTGCCACCCTTGAAGGTGGCAGCCCACACCAGACAGTTAAGAGGGTTGGTGGCAGGGCAGGTAACCATGGCTGAGGGAGCCCTAGCCCTTCTCATCTTATCACAGGAGTTGTCAAACTTTTCCTGTCAAGGCCAGACAATAAACATTTTAGCATTTGTGGACCAAGAGACAAGTCAAGGATATGATGGAGATATTTATGTGGCCAGAGAGAAAACAGATTTCTGTAGCTTTTTTTCCAAAACATATTCATGAACCCTGGAATTTGAATTTTGTATACTATTTCCATGTCACAAAAGATTATTAATCTCGATTATTTTTTCAATTATTTAAAAATATAAGGAATCATCCCTAGCTTAGGGGCCCTATAAAAACAGCTAGCAGGCCAGATGGGGAACAGGTGGCTGTTTGTAGTTAGCAGTCCTCTGGTTTATGGTCTGTCATCTCTGTCTCGGAGTCCCCAAGATGCTCGACGTGGCCAGTAGAGGGCGCCGAAGGGACATTGCTGAGGACGCTGCAGAGCATTTTTGCTCCTATGGCCTTTCCAGCTGTGCATCCAGCTGTGTAGCCTCGGCAGCCTCCGAGCCCATTCCGGCTCTGTGACCCATTTGATGCCTCCTCCTGCATAGCACTCCTGTCCTTCTCCCCTGCACCCCCAGAGGTCAGCTGCACCAGAGCACAGCCACTGCTCTGTCACCCAGGGTGCTGCGCCCACCGGCCTCCACGGAGCTCTGAACCCTGGCTGTGGAGAGGGGCCCCTGCTGAGGTTGTTTCCTACAGCCCGAGGACGGTTCTCCTGCCTCCTTACATCCTCACAGCTGCTCCCCTCCGGTGGTTCAATCACTCTTTGCATTAAACATTCTGTCCCTGGTTCAAAACCCTGTGTGATTCTCATTAAACTCAGACTCATAGGCCCCAGAAGGTCCCTCAGCACCCTGAGAGAATGGGGTCTCACAATCTAGAAAACTGGCTGTGAACCAGGCTGTCTGTCTGTCTGCCTTGTGGCTGTTGCCGTGGGGCTGCACCCACCGGGACTCAGCACGCTCACTTGTGAAGTGGGGAGAAGGCTTCCTTCTCCAATGCGATGCTGAGACCATGAAGTGAGACAGTGTGTACAAAGTGTACAACTTCCAAGTAGTCGTGAGTATAAATAAACTGTGTGTGATGCCACCACTGGACTGGGGAGCTGTGGAGCTCAAAGCAAGCACCTCTTCTCTCCTGGGACACCCTTCCTCAACCCTCCAGGCCTGAGTTTCTCTCCCTGGGTCCCCTGGCTCACAGACTCGGGGTCTGGGCTGCACCCTCAGCCCTGTCTGGGAGCTACCTCTGTCCCCTCCCTCTGCGTGGTTACTATAGCAGCCACCACAGCTCGGGTGGGGAAGTGGGAGACGGCCGGAGCTTAATGAGGCTGCGCCGTTCTGATCTGTCCACTGGCGGCTCTGCCTGTGCAGGGCGTGGTCCCCACCCTGAGGCTGCTGCTGCTGTCTGGGCCTCAAGTCAGTGACCTGTCCTGCCTTGGTCAGGGCCAGTGAGGGGACCCTCTGCTCATGGCTGGCCAGTGATGCTACCTTTGAGAGACACACAGCCGGCTGGGCCCTGGGTGTCCCCGGCCTGCCTCTGAGCAGCTTCCTCTCTCCTCTCCCAACCAGGCCTGGTCGTGCGCCCTCTCCAGACTGGCTGATGGGGCCCGCCCAGTGGGTGTATGAGGTTGAGCCTGTACCCAGTGGGGTAGGCATCGAGGACCTCTGGCTGCCTCTTTCCCACTGACCAAGTGGGCCCTTGGTGGGCATAAACCTGCTGTCACTGGGCCCAGTGGTAGCCTGGAGGGCTGCCTGTGGCTCAGGCTCAGGGTCCCTCCTTGATCCTCCCACAGTGAGTCCCGCTGTCACTGGCACCAGCTCCTGCCTGGCTTCCTGAAGGTGTTACTCTGTGTCTGGATTCAACAGTGAGCCCAGGTCCCTGGGAAGTGCCACTGGCTGCCACCAGGCTGTCTGCACTTCACCGTGGAGCCCGTGTGGCTGTCTTTTAAGTCACACTCTGCTGGAGGGCAGAGGGGTCCTGGCCAAGGCTCCTCAGCAATGAACCAGACAGTCAAGACCCCTGGCAAGGACAGACCTGGCACAGGCAAAGTATGGGAGCTGCTGCTGTCTGTGTCCTGGAGGTGGGGCGAATGCACAGGCTGGCCAGGCCCGAGCCGGAGCCCAGGTCTGCAGAGCCTACAGAGCCTCTAGGTGGTCACAGCCCCATGCAGCTCAGAGGGGCTCGGGCTAGTGAGGGGCATTTCCAGGAGGCTCCTGAGGCCCACAGGGGCCTGGCTGATCCTGTGCCCACAGCCAAGTCTGCAGTTTCAGGTTTCATCTCTGTAGCAGGTACCCGGGCACCAAGTCTCCCTTGAGGTGTCCTGGAAGCCCCAGTGCAGATCTGGCCCCTCCAGAGTTCCATCCTCCACCCTTCTAGTCCCATTTGCACTTAACCCAGGAGCTACAATTCTTGCTGGAGCAACCAGACCTGGGCCTCAGTCAGCCTTGCTTAGAGCCTTGGATGGCTTGGCAGGGAGGCAGTGGACAGTGGAAGGCAGGAGGGCACTGTGGAGGACCAGCCTGGGCCCTCAGAGGGACAGACAGGAATGACAGTGGGCTGCTGCATCTCCCTCCTGCTGCTTCTTATCTAAGCAAGATGCACCACAAAATTCCCACCGGCCTCCAAGCCGTGCCACCATCTTCACTGTAATTAATATCCCAGGAAAGAAGGGTCTCAGCCGTAGTCCATCTGCCCAGCCCTTGCCCCCACAGGCTCTGTTCCCTGGGGCTTCAGGGCTTGTTTAACTTCTGTGGGGAGCGGGGAGCTGGCACAGGAGGCTACAGGAGTGGATTAACCTTGGTTAATACAACAGACAGCCCAGCCCCAGAACCCAGCAGGCAGCAGCAGGGACCAGGGTCAGGCCACACTGACCTGCCCTGAGTCTGGGTGTGGAGAGAGAAGTCCAGGTTCCCTGGATCTGATTGCTCAGGGCTGGGGTACTGTAGTTAGTGTGGGGGAATTTACAGGCTGTCAGGGTCCAGGGCTTTCCTGGGAAGTTTTCAGTTCTGAGCATTTCGATGCTCAGAGAAGCTTGAGATCCTAGGCCTCCCCTCCTCTTTCTGTGGATACTGAAATGGAGGGGAGGGCCTGGAACCTGCCTTCTTCCCCTGTGGAGGAGTTTCAGATCGCTTTGTCCCTCCTGTGGCATCTGCAACGCACAGAATCTTAGAATCAGAGCTTCTTTCATAGACTCAAAGACACTTTAACTGAAGCTTTGAATCTCAGAATCTAAGCGTCTCACCCATTCACAGTGTTCTAGAAGTACAGGATCACAGATACATTCAGAAAATCACAGCATCCGAGTCTTAGAATTAAGGAATCACTGGGAAAGATTTGCAGCCATAGTCACAGCATGCGCAGTCCTTGGAATTACAGATGGCTCAGAGAAGGTGAACTGGGAGTCCTGACTCCTGCAGGGGCCCTTGGCCTGCCTGGTGATGCAGAAGCCTTCTTCTCCTTACTGCTTTGTGAAGAATCGCTTGAATGCTAGTAGGGACAGGGTTTTCTTCCCGGCAGGGCTGGCTGTTGAGGCTGAGCCTACATTTCCCAGGCGACTACCCGCTCCTCTGTGCTGGTTCCTCTCCTATGAAGACTTCAATTTGGAGGCTAAACTCAGCCAAACGTGGCTTGACTCTTGGCCAGACGGGTCTGAATCCCCCAGGGCAGATTTGGTCACCAGGATTTGGGATCTGGAATTAGGAACATGATGGGGCCACTCAGTTCACAGGGACCCACTTCAGTTACCAAAAAAAAAAGCAATAGAGAAACCCAATCTGCTCTTGTCCAGGGGGAGGAACTATCAGGGAGAACAGCAGCCCGGAAATGCCCAAGGAGAAAGGCTGCTCAGTAAGTGCTGGCAGAAGGAATGATGCCTTGGTGTCTCAGAGGCAAACCCAATCAGGCCTCTGAAGAGAAAAATCACAATAAAAATTAAACACAGATGCTCATTGCCTTTAGCATCACACACAGCTGTTTACTCTGTCCTTCCTGAGTCAATCTCTTTGGCTCCTCTGGCCTTAGTTCTTCGTGACCCTGGAAGTGTCTGCTCTGCACTACCGTGTGGCCGATTGTTGTAGTCAGGGCTTGCAAGAGAACAGATTTAATACAGGACACAGAATTTATAGGATTATTTTATAATATTCACCCAAAAAGTCAAATGCAGAAGATCACAAGAGGTCTTTCCACTCTCCAGAGACCCAAATCCAGCTAAGGGCCTGGATCCCACAGCAATGTCCTGCATGAGTCCAGCTGAAGACCTAGAGCCCATGACAGTGTCCTCCACGAGTCCAGCTGTGGCCTAGAACCCACAAAAATGTTTCATGCAAGTCTGTATCAAGAATCTGCACTGAGAAGGCCCAAAGGTCAGTGGTGGAAGCTACAAAGTCTGTGCCAGTAGGATGAAAGATCTGTGCCAGCAGGCTGGGGGATCTGCACTGGAGCCAGGAAGTGGTGCTCAAGGTAAGGACCAGAGCTCCCTTGAAAAGAACCACAGCCATCCTTAGCGACAGCGAGGGCCCAAGCTCCTCTGGTGGTAACCACTGGGTTCATATCAGGAAAACCAGTGTGACAAGCTTCTCAGGAAAATCAACTGCACACCATCTTCCCCTTTAGCTCTCCTTTTATGCTGTTGGCAACAATCCTCAGTTGGACCTTCCACACCTAGAATTACACTGATTCAGTTCAGCTGGGTGTTACCAGTTGCCCATTAGTTAATCCACCACACCAACTGGATGAGTCTCAGCTGGTGCAGGGTGATGGGTGGGCAGGTCAGGGGGCCAGGAGTGTTGGAAAAACCTGGAAAGGTCTTGCAAATCAACAAATTGAACCAAGTGGCCCTCTCCTCCCTTGCTCCTCCCCTCAAGGCATCCCATTCTAATAGAGGGGACTGCTCTACTCCACCCACCGACAGCATCTCCTCAATCCAGCCCCACAGCTCAGCTTCTCCCCACATCCTGGCCACCACCTTTTCCTCTGAATCCCCACTTTGCCTAGTGGGGTCTCTGCTGGCCCATGGGCTTCCCTCACTCCAGGGTCCTCCATGCTAAAGTTCCTTAAACACAAATCCATATTCTGAAAGAGTGCAGGTTTTCTAGACAGAAGGAAAATGCTAATTACCCGTCGTGCCTTGATTGTCTCCTTTGAAAACCTCCATCTCGGAGCTCTGTAATAAAAGAACTAAATCCTAATTAATAAAAGACAGCAGTGTTCTGAAATAGTGTTTTCCTGTTCTCAGACATTACAATCAGCAAGGGAGGATGAAAGAGGAGACGGAAAGAAGAAAAGAGAAAAGGGCTATCAGCTCCGGGGTGGGGAGCACGGGGTTTCGGGAAAACACAGCCAGCCAGGCCTCAGGTCACCACTGGGAAGGACAGTGTGTGGCATTGGATGGGAGCAATTAAACCTGTGGAAATGATTTTCATTTCTAGACCTCTGATATCTGGGCACACTCCACCCTCTGTGTGGTGGTGGAAAGTCACTCAATAAAAGTGAAGTACGCTTTGAGGTTCTTGGCATCCTGAGAACAAAACAGGTAGGAGCAAGACTGTGCATGCAGACAGTGCCCTTGCCCAGGTGCTACTGTGCCAGCAGCTTTAGGGCCCTAGAAAGCATTGTGGCCACAGGGTTGGAAGCATCAAGGCCATATTAGTCACAACAGGTTGGACTTTCATCAGTGCAGACTTGGATTCTGGCAGGCAGCCCTGTGGAGGACAGGCACTGGGTAACGGGGCTGGTGGGCAGACTCCTGGGAAGGTTCTTTTTGGCTGGGTGACCACAATCTCTGGTTGTCCCTGGGTGTCACGTGCCTGATAATGGAAATGCAGAAGGGAGAAGGTTGAGATGGATCTCGCAGGATCAGAGTCAGTTCTGGGTCCCTGTGGCTTCACAGGGGACTGTCGTCCTTTGTGCTCCCCTCTGAGAGCCCACTAAGGGTTTCAGGGACTCCAAAACTAAATGGGATCCAGATCACAGAGACTGCTCTCTTCCTCTTCCTGATGCCACTGCTCTGCTCTGGGGAAGCCACTTGAGGGTCTTCAGGTGCCCTGTGGGGACACCTGCAGCCAGGACCTGGTCCCTCCCCCTGATGGCTGTCCTCAAGCTTCCTGAGGGAGCAGGGCTCAGTGTAGACATGGGAAGATGTCCTGTCTCATTTCCATGACACTTTGTGTCCTGAGTCCTGAGCACCTAGCAAGTACTAGACCAGAGGGCAGTGAGGTTGCACAGATAAACAGGCTTCCCCTCCAGAACCCTAGAGTCTAGGGAGTAGCAGGAGCACCTGCTCCACTGCTCCCCCAAGCCCCAGCTTCCAGGCATGGCGAGGAACAACCATGCACCCCAGGGTGGGCATTTTCTACTCAGAGGATAGTCCCCATCTGGAAGCCCATTCCTTGTCTCCCCTTTCACCCACCTTCCTGCTGGGACTTCCTGGGGTGATCTCCATAGAAATCACTTGGGCTCATGTCTGGCTGCCTGGCTTCCAGGCCCAGCCCAAGGCTGACGTGTCTGCCCGTCACTGAGCACTGCACGGATCGCTGGGCAAATTGATTTTTTGGTAAATTGGTCATTTGGTGAATTGACTATTTGCTAAATGGATTTTCAGCAAATCAACCCAGAATCTCTACTTCTGAGGGCTGTTGACAGATTAAATGAGATAACTCGTGAAAACGACTCAGTGTAAGGCTGGCACGCAGGCAGTGCTCACTGAGGGTTTATCCTTAGTACAGATGCTGCAGCGGCGTTGGTGACAGAGTCTGGTAGGCCTGGGCAAGGAGGGCGCTGTGGGCCCTGATTTGGCTGGGCTGGGCCCTGCGGGAGCAGAGAGAGGGCTCAGAGAGGGGCAGCAGCTCCTTAGGGATCAAGGCAGGGCCAGGCTCAGAGCTCCAAGCTTAGTCCTCAGGGCAGGGGAGGGGCCCAGGGCCTGGACTAGTTCCTCTGTCCGCAGTGTTGGTCCCTGAGCCTAGAGAGGGACACAGGCTGTAGGTGGGCAGGAGAGCCAGGCTGATGCTACACGTCAGCAAGGTGAGTGTCCTTGCATTTGGACAGCCTCCCTGGGAGGCCTGGACTACTCCGTAGTACACCACTCCTGTGGGCTCAGCAGGACAGTCTCCAGAGCCTCTGAGAGGGGCCATCCTGGTCCAGGTGGCTTTGAGCTCCTCTGATCCCTCCTCCCCTGGCTGCCCTAGACACACAGCAGCTCGGAGAGGCCCTAGTCCCCACAATGATACGGGGAGGTTTGGCTTTCTGCCTTTGTCTTTGGATATAGGCAAGTAGTATGTCAGGGGCTCCCTATATACTTTTCATTTACTTTGGATCCAAAAAAAAAAAAAAAAAAAAAAAAAAAAAAAAAAAAAAAAAAGAAAAAAGAAAAAGGAGAGAGAGAGAATTCATATTTTTGTCTAAGTCAATTTGGATTGGTTTTTCTCTCACTTGTAACTAAAATATTCCTCACGCTTTGCTGCATTACTCTGTCCTTTCTCGGGGAGCCGTGGGCATGAAGGCTCCCTGCTTCTTCCCAGGTCACCAGTGCAACCCTCTGAGTCACTGGCCAATTTTGATGGATAAACAGTTGAATGATCTGCCCGTGACCCCAGGCTAGACACTGTTCCAGGTGGTGCAGGACGGCAGCCAGCTGTCATCCTTGGAGCTCAGTGCTTAACCCTGGACTCAGGACAGAATTCCAGAGCTGCCTGTGGGCCCAGCAAGGAGCGCCATGGGAGCTGACATGTGATGTGGGGTGGGAGCTGGAGTACTGGAAAAGGCCAGATTTAGACAAACAGGACTGAAAAAATAGTCACCCAGCCTCCCCTTGAGTTAATAAGCTGCTAGGAATCTTGAAGAAAACCCAGTAGGTGAATGGGTGTGCTCACTCTGTACTGGGAGCCCGGGTTAACTCCATCCTCTCTTCTCTCTCCTGGGTGCCTCCTCCTCCCCAGGTGGGGAGGTGGCCCAGGGCCTCCTGACTTCAGCTCCCCTCCTTGAGAGCACAGACCCATACTGCTGGCTGGCCCAACTGTCCTCTGTGGTTGGGTCCCTGCAGGGCCTTTGCTGTGGTGGGCACTGGGCAGGAACCCTGTTCCCTGGCGGCCCTGGACACCCACAGTTCCAGGAGTGGGGCATTTTCAGGTCAGTATAGAGAAGGAAACAGGCCATATCTGCTCTCACTAAAACAAAAAGGGGATGTTAAAACTCTTAAGCCTCAGACCTCTTGCAGCTGACACCCACTGGGGGCTACGGTGTGCTGGGCACTTGCCCACACTGCCCACCATGTCCTGACTTTCTGCCCTCTGCAGGGAGCAGGTGGAAGTTTCTCAAGCCCAGCTCTGTCAAACCCTCGGTGCTGGCCACTCCATTGTTAAGGATGAGTGACCTCTAAGGTTTTACCATTGTTCCTCAATGGGGTGCTTGGGGTCCAGTAGAGGCACTGAGACAGCAGTGCTAGGTGGCAGGGTGCTGAGGGCTGCTAGGGGCTGGGGAAGTGAAATGGGACTTTGCTCAGGGAGGCCAGAACCACTGGACTGGCTTTTGTCAAAGTTGGGGGCTGATTATGAGGATGGGGGGCAGTAGGGTCTTGGGGGACAGACCCTTAGGCCCCTTCAACCAGCCTAACCCCATGTCCCTTCCTCCCTTCCTCCCGCCTTCTCCCTGTCCTGTCACGTGGTAGATGGGGCATGGTTTGGATCTCAAGCCCAGCCCCAAATAAGATTGATCAGTTTTGCTCAGGATGAGTCAGGGTCCACTGTGCTAGGACAGAAGGGGACAGCTGTCACAGGAGCTGCCCATGCTGGTCCTATTTGGTTGTGTTTCTATTCTCTCACATGAAGCAGTATTTTCTCAGAGAATTATTCTCTTTCAGAGCACCCTATTTTTCCTTGAATATCCTTGCCATAGCCTGTAATGATTTAACTCATTCACTGGGTTCCAAGGATTATTGTCACTCTGACAACTGAAATGTTAATCCCGGGAAGGTGGAAGGTGTTGTCGCAAGCTCGGGAGCCCTGAAGGTGCAGGATGCCCGTGTGGGAAGGGAAGAAAGAGGAAGAAGGAAGGAGGGGAGGAAGAAAGGGAGCAAACAGGGAGGAAGGAGGGAAGGCAGGCAGATCCTTAATAGTGTGCTAAAGGAGTAGATGTCTAACAAGGAGGAGGTGGCCTGCCCTGGCTCTGGGTTAGAGCTGAGTGATTAATGTGAATAATCAGAGTGACTTTCATGAATGTGCAGTGTGCGCTACCTGGACCATAGCTCCCACAGCTGCCTTATGATCCTTACTGATGCCATTGGAAGAGGTGATGATGATTGCGTGCGCACTGTTCACACAGGGGCCTGGACCCTAAGCTGCAGAGTGCCTGGGGCACATGATTGGTAAACAGCGAAGAGCCCCAGGTCGTGTGACTCAGGTCCATGCTCACCATGCTGCTCTACTGTATACCTTTCCCCAGGTGGGTCATGGTGGGGACTTGCTTAGCCTCTCTGGGTCTCAGTTTCCCTTCCCATACAATGGGAACAAACCCTACTTCATGGGCCAGATGTGAGATAGATGAGAGATGAAGATAGAGTGGGGCTTTCGGCCTTGACTCTGATGCGTTTGGGCCAGACAGTTTCTTAACATTGGGAGTGTCCCATGCTTTGTGAGGTGCTGGACAGCTTCCCCGGCCTCTGTCTGCTAGAAGCCAGTGACATCTCTCTGCTCTAGGATATGGCTGATATTTACTATTACTATTATTATTGGGATGATTGTCCTGGGGGAAAGATCTTCGCCTGTCTTGTTCATTGCAGTGCCCCTGGGGCCTGCCCCACCCTGGTTCAAAGTAAGCACTCAGTGCATGGGACTGGGTACATCTGACCCCACTGCCAGCAACCTGGGGTTCCCACTGCACAACTGGATAGGCTTCCCAGTCATAGCCTGTCCCTCCTCCAGGGATAAGAGTACCTGACTCACAAGGAAAGAGCCCTTTCTCAGGATGCCTAATTTGTTTCTCCCTTCCTTCTCACCCTCACACCCCATTATTGTGCCAGCTGGACTCTGGCAGAGCTGGTGGCAAAGTGACAGAGAGCCAAAGTCTCAGTGCCCTCTGCTTTGGCTTTTATCCACCTGATTTCATGCGGCTGGAGCCCTGGCTGCCACTCAGCTGGAGAAATGTCAAAACTATATTAAATTATAGGGCATGAGTGAGCAGTAAGAGAACAGTTGTCACCTACCTGCTGCCTGGTGCCTCAGGCTGCAGTACGGGGGTGGAGAGGACCCTTCCTGGCCTGGGCTCTGAAGGCTTGCTCATTTTCCTGTCCTCTGGGGACACATGAGAGCAGGAGGAGGTGAGGGGCATCGTCCACAGGTGGAGGCAGAAAATGGCCAGTATGCCAGGCCCACACCAGGCAGGCAAGGGTACCGGTTCTGGTTCAGTCAAAGCAGCTGATGGCTGCAGTTATTTTCTCCTCTTTAAATTTTTAAATTTATTTTAATGCATTTATTGAAGTATAGCTTATACATAATAAAATGCATCACTTAAAATACACAATTTGATAAATTTAACATATGTACACATCCCTGAAATCATCCCCACAATCAAGACAGTGAACAAATCCATCACCCCCAACATTCCTGTGCCTCTTAATAACCCTACCCCCTACCCCAATGCATTGCCCACTTTGCCGATCTGCTTTCTGGTCACTGTAGATTAGATTTCATTTTCTAAAATGCTATATAAATGGAATTATACAGTATGTGGTCTTGTCTGCCTTCTTGCACATAACATAATTATTTTGAAATTGAACTCTGTTGTGTGTATCATTAGTTCATTTCTTTTTAATGCCAGTGATAGTCCATTGAGTGGCTATGCTACAATTTGTTTATCCATTCACTTGTTAATGGATATTTGAGTTTTTTCCAGTTTTTGGCTATTGCAAATAAAACTACTGTGGACCTCTGTGTACAAGCCCTTTGTATGATGTATCTTTGTTTTCTTTTCCACAAATTCCAAGGGTGCAATTGATCAAATGGTAGGTGTGTGTTTAAGCTTTTAAGATACTAAACAGTGTCTTCCAAAGCAGTGTATGGCACTGTGTATAAATTTCTGTTCCTCTGAGTCATTAAATAGATGATTTTTATCCCACTCCATGGCTTTTCTTCTTGTTCTTCACTGAAGAGCAGAAGTGAATTTTGATGAAGTCTAGGTTGTCAATTTCTTCCTTTATGTATGAACTTTTGGTGTTAAGACTGAGAAATCTTTGCCCAGAAACAAGGTTATACATATTTTCTCCAGCTTTTTCTGTAAGTTTTATAGTCGTAGAACTTGAAGTAAGGTCTAAATCAATTTTGAATTAATTTTTTTATCTTAATACCTTTTGTTATCTTCAAAACAGCTGCTCATACCATCAGACATTAAAATCAAACCAAATAAAACAGAAGAAAACCAATCAAAACAAAATAGTGAACATGATATAGGACTTCAAAACAAGATAATAGGAAATCAACAATGCCTACCATGATGCCTCTTGTTGTCTTCAAAATAGCTGCCCATACCATCAGACATTTTAAAATCAAATAAAACAGAACTGAATAAAGCCAATCAAAACAGTGAAAGTGATACAGAGCTTCAAAACAAGATAATAGGAAATCAACAATGGTTACCATAATATATCTTGCTATCTTTGAAATAGCTGCCCATACCATCGGATATAACAAAATCAAACCAAACAAAATGGAATAAAACCAATCAAAGCAAAACGATGAAAATGATGCAGAACTGTAAAACAAAATAATAGGGAATTAACAATGGCTACAACCTTCCCTTTTTAAATGTTTCTTCCCCTTTCACTTTCATAATATGTGTTGTGCATTTTGGATCCCACTAACTCTTTCAGTGTTTTATACTAGGGAGGCAACATGATTCTCACCTATGTGAGTCTGAACCATTTTACCCAAGAGCATGATCGTAAGTTGTATCCATTTGCCTACAAGAGCCTCATGATTATTCTTCTTTATAGCTGAGTAGTTTTCTTTTTTTCTATTATATAACAAAAAAGAATGTATAGGACATTAGAAAAATATTGACAAGAAATACAAATGTTATGAATTCTATATTATTTTTAAAAGAACAATTTATAGTAAAAATGAAATCTGAAAATGACCCTGTGAAAACTACTTTTCACTCAAAGCTGTATAAAAATGCTGTATCTTTCTTACCCATTCTATGGTTGATGGACAAGTCACCCCTGCTTTTTTTTTTTTTTTGGTTCCCTGTTGCATGGAACATTGTTTTTTCTCCTTTGACTTTCAGTCTATGAATTTCTTTTTGAGTTAAGCTGTTTCTTGTATAGTGTATATCGATGGATTTTGTTTCTTGCTCCACTCTGCCTGTATTTCTTTTTATTGGTGAATTAAGGACATCTACATTAATAGTTATGGCCAACATGCATTGATTCATCTTTGGCATTGGTTCCCTACTTTCCGCCTCCATTCAATTGCCTGCCCTGCTTGCCAATCCTTCTCTGATGCTGTTCCTGGAGCCATGGTCATTTTTATCTCTCTCTAGGATATTCTTCAGTACTATTTGTAGGGTTGGTTTGGTGGTCATGAACTCCTTCAGTTGTTCTTTGTCATGGAAGTATCTTATTTCTCCATTAATTTTGAAAGATAGTTTTACAAGGCACATCAATCTGGGTTGGAAGTTATTTTCCTACAGGACATAAAATACTCCACTTCAAGCTCTTCCTGACTTGATGGTTTGTGTTGAGAAGTGTGCTGTGATTCTGGTGGGTTTTCCTTTATAGGTGATCTGCTTCTTTTCTCTAACAGCCTTTCATATTCTGTTCTTGTGCTGAATTTCTGGGATCTTGATTATTATATGTCTGGGTGTAGGTTTATTTTGGCTATGACTAGTTTGAGTTCTAAATACCTCACTTATTTGTATGTCAGGTCCTTTTCCCATGCTTGGGAAATTCTCTGCTACTATTTCTATAAATAGTCTATGTCAATTGTGTTGACTCATGCTTTTTCGCTGATACCTATCATTCTTAAATTATTTTTCTTTGCATCATCTTGCAGCCTTTGAACTGTTATTTCCTAGTTCCTTACTGTTTTTGAGAGATCTTTTCTTTCACGATTGCTAGCTGCGATCTGTGGTCTTCAAGGTCTGAAAGTGTATCTTCAGTTTCTTTCAAGCAGTTTTTCCAGTTTTTAATGGCACTTATAATTTTCTGAATATCTCTTTGAGTCTGTTTCATGCATTCCAATTCTTTTCTGTATCCTTCATTCAAGGTTTCCCTCATTCTCCTATGCGTCTCTCTCCTTTTTTAAGATACACTCAGCAACCTTTTTATTATGTTTGTCGTTTCTTTTTTTTTTTTACCTGAGATATTATTTCTCATCTGATTTCTTTTCCAGCCTCATGAAGTAGTTTCTTTACTTCAGTTGCCATCATCCAGAAATTTTAGGTATGTGACTTCTGCTTCCTTCCCTGTCAATGTCTCCTGGACTTGTTCTGTTTGGGATGGAGGCCAGAGATTGTCTTTTGCTTCTTTGTCTTGACATTTTCCTGAGTTCCTCTGAGTTGTGGAGTTCCAGGTACTTCCCATGTTGACTACTTGTCCACAGTGTAGGGGAGTGGGTCAGGCATCTGGACTTTTCCTAACCCAGGTTCCCCAGGAGGCAGTGGGGTGTGGGGTGTGTTCGCCAGACACTCTTGACTTCTCCAAGGCATGGCTGGCTGGTTCTCCTGGCTAAGACTGGCTATCTGTGGGAGAGTCCTGATAGTGGTCTGTGTGCACCAGGGGCTGGGCTGGCTTCTTCTCTCTATCCATGCTGGTTATCTGTGAGAGAGTCCCAATGGCCACCTGCATCAAATTAATTTTTATATATGGTGGAAGACCTGACTTGAGATTCAAATTTTTGTTTATGGACACCCAATCATTTTGGCACAAGGACTATTCTTTCTTCAATGAATTGCCTTTCTTTCTCTACCAAATATCACCCATCCATACACAAGTGAGTCTATTTCTAGAGCCTCTCACATTCCGGTGTTGATTTGTCTTATCTTTCTACCAACACAGCACTATCTTGACTACTGAAACTTTATACTAAGTCTCAAACCAAGTGGCATTGGCCTCCCAAGTTTTCCTTCTTTTTGGCCATTCCAAGTTCTTTGCATTTGTATACAAATTTTAGAAATAAATTAAGTATATTTTTAAAAGACTGCTGGGATTTTGCTTGTGATTGCACTGAATCAGTCTTACTAGTATGGAGTCTTCTCACCAAGACTATAGTCCTTTGGTTTACTTAGGTTCTCTTTAATTTCTCTTTAGCCATGCTTTGTAGTTTTTAGAGCTCAAGTTTAATACATAATATGACAAGTGTATCCTTCATATTTTTGATGTGTTTTTAAATGGTATTATTTTAAATTTTAAACTCTGATTTCCATCACTAACACATATTGATCTTTTATTTTGAAATCTTAATAAGCTCCAAATTCAACCTAGTAGCCTTTTATGTAGAGTCTATTAGATTTTCTATATCAGCAATCTTAACATCTGTGTACATCTTTTCTTTCTTTCCCATCTGGTTGCCTGAATTTCATTTTGCTGTCTTCCTGTATCACCTGGGATCTCTAGTGCACATCTGAAAAGAAGCAGTGACAGCAGGAATTTTTATCTTGCTACTGATCTTAATATTTCATTATTAAGAATTAGATTAATGTAGATGTTTCATAAATGCTTTTTTATCAAGGTGAGGCAGTTCCTAGTTTGCTGATCGTTTTTATAATTAATTCATATTGGATTTTGTAAAAAATTGGCACCTATTTTGATGATCATATGATTTTCCTTTTATAGCTCCTTAATATAGTGAATTATACTGATTGATTTTTCAAATGTTAAACTCATCTTGCATTCCTGGAATAAATTCAGCTTGTTCATGATGTACTGTATTTTTTTCTGGTATTGTTGGATTTGAGTTAAACTTTTGTTAACTTTTTTTTTTTGCTTCTATGCTTATGAAGGATATTAGTTATGATTTTTTTTCTTGTAATGCCTTTGTCTGGTTTTGTTATCAAGGTTATGTTGGTTTTATAGAATGAGTTGGGATGTATTTCCTCCTCTTTTGTTTTCTGGAAGAGTTTGTATATAGTATTACTCATTCTTTAAAGTTTTAATCAAACTCTCAAGTGAAGCCATTTGAGATTGGAGATGTTATCTGCTGAGGGAGGTTTTTCATTACAAATTCAATTTTTAAAATATCTTCAATTTATATTTCTTCCTAACCATAATTTAATAATTTGTATCTTTAGGGGAGTTTTCCCATTTTATCTAAATTGCCCAATTTATTGACATAAAATTGGTCACGATATTCCTCTTTATCCTTTTGTATATTAAATATGCATCATGTTATGTTTCTCTATCTGACATTAGTAATTTTTTTGTTTGTTTGTTTTGAGGGTCTCACTATGTAGTTTGGGTTATTCTTGAATTCTCTATGTAGTTCAGGCTGGCCTTGAACTCGAGGTCATCCTCCCACCTCAGCCTCTGGAGTCCTGGGATTACAGGCATTTGCTGCCATGTCTGGCTTGATATTAGTAGCATTTTATCACTTTTCCCTTTTTTATATTCCTAATCCATCTGCCTAGGGACTAAGCAATTTTCCTGACTTTCTTAAAGAACCAACTTTTGGTTCTACTGATTTCCTGTGTTGTTTTTCTGATTTCAATTTTTAAAATTTCTGCTCTGCTCAGTATTCCTTTCTTCTACTGAGTTTAGGCTTAATTGGTTTTTCTGATTTAAATTTGAATTGTTCCCAAAAGATTCAAGTGTTTAAAGGCTTGTCACCAGTCTGCAGTGCTATTGGGACCTCTAAGAGGCAGGACCTAGTGGGAGAAAGTTGGGTCATTGGGGGTGTGCCCTTAAAAGGGATATTGCTACCCCTATGCCCTCCCTCTCTGTTTCCTGGCCATCATGAGGTGAACAGCCTCTTCCTCTAAGTGCTTCCATCATGATGTACTATGTTGCTACAGGCCCAGAGAAAGAGTCAAATGGCTAGGGATTGACTTCTCTACAACTGTGAGCCAAAATAAATCTTTTATTCTTCTAAATTGATTTTCACATGTATTTTGCTACACCACTGGAAATCTAGCATAGAGAATAAAATCATTATTTTCAAATCTTTCTTCTTTTCAAATACAGATGTTTTAACACCGTTAGTTTCCCCCCTCAGTAGCATCTCACGAATTTTAATGTGTTATGTTTTACTGTTTACCTGTTTTGGAATACTTATTACTTTCTCTATTGATTCCTTCTTTGACCCCTGGGTTAGCTAGAAGTGCATTATTTATATTATTTAATTTCCAAACATCTGGGAGCTCTCCCAGATATCTTTCTGTTATCAAGTTTTAAATCCACAGAGGTCAGAGAATATACTTTTTATGTCTTGAGCCCCAGGTCTGGTCAATATTAGAAAATGTTCTATATTCATTTGAAAAGAACATACATTCAGCCATTGTTGGGTGCAATGTCAGGTTAGGTCAAGATGGCTAATAATGTTGTTTAAGTCTTCTACCTACTGACTTTTCTAGCTACTTACTTTATTAATAATTGAGAAAAGATATTGAAATGTTTTATTATACTTCTGCACTTTTCTGTCTAAGGTATGGGATTTCTGAGTTATATGGCAAGGGTATGTTTGTTTATCTTTACGAGAATTGTAAAACCACAGTCCAGTGTGGCTGCACTATTTTGCATCACCACCAGCGATGTACAGAAATTCTAGTTTATCTGCTTCTTTGGTAGCATTCGGTATTTTATTTTAGCCATTCTAATAGGTGTGTAGTGATTCTTCACTGTGGTTTCATTTGTATTTCCCTAATGGCCAATTGTGTTGAGTATCTTCCCATGTGCTTATTTGCTATCTGTTTGTTCTTTCATGAAATCTTTCCTTTTATGGGCTCTCTGCTCCTTGCCTAGCAAAAGTTTTATAGTTTAATGCAGTCCATTTTTTCCTTTTGGGTTTTTGTCTAATGATTCTTCACCCATCTTTAGATCACAAAGTTATTTCTTATATTGTTTTCTAAATTTTTTTATAGTTTTATCCATGACCAATTTTAATTTAATTTATGTGTAAAGTATGAGATTTAGCATGATCTTTTTTTATATGAAATTTCAATTGTTCCAATACCATTTGTTGCAAAGGCTATTTGTCCTTTACCAAATTTCTTTTGGATCCTTGCCCAAAATGAGTTACATATGTACTTTTGTATTCTTGTCAAAAATCAGTTATGCTATTTATGGGTTTTCTGCTCTCTTCCATTGATCTATATGTCTGCCCCTCTGCAAATATCTTTCCCCATATTTTAATTGAGATGTTTATTTTCTTATTGCCAAGCATTGCAAGTTCCTTATGTACTCTACATATGAATCTTTGTTGGATATGTTGTTTTCAAATATTTCTTCCATTCTGAGGTTTATAACTTCCTTGTTTTAGGAGGAATAAATGTTTTAAAACTTGATTAATTCTAGTTTATTATTCCTTTTAAATTTTTAGATAATACTTCCAGTGTTATTTCTCAGAACTCTTCATCTAAACCTAAGTCATTAATATTTTGTTGTAGAAGTTTTATAGTTTTATGTTTTTCATCTTTATCCATGGCCTGTGTTGAGTTAATCTTGTGTTAAGTCCAAAGTTTAGGTCAAGGTTCTTTTTTTTTTTTTTAACTTGTATGTAGGTGATCAATTGTTGCAATGCTGTTTGCTGAACTGCTTATTCATCTTTGCCAAAGATCAACTGGCTGTGTTTGTGTTGGTGTATTTCTGGACCACCCATACTATTCCATTGACTTATATGTCTGACTCTTTGCCAATACTATATTGTCTTGAGTAAAGTAACTTATAGTTAGTTTTAAAATCAAGGTGTATGACTTCCTCAATTTTTAATGCTTTTTAAAAGTACTTTATACTATTTCCACATATATATATGTGATACATTGACTTCTTATGCTTTTGGAGCTTTGAATTCATGAACATGGTATGTATTTCCATTTACACAGTCTTTTTAATTTTTTTAAATAACATTTTATGATTTTCAGCAAATATTGTATATGTTTTATGAAGTTTATGCCTAAGTATTTAACTTTTCTTAAGGGCAATTGTAAATGGTATTGTATTTTCAAAGATATTAACTTGACATAAAATTATGTATGCACTGCATGTGTTTATTTTAATTGTCTTTTGTGGAAATTTCAGTAATAAGGAAAAATATATCTGGCATTTTTTATTATTTTATGCTGATAGATGTTTCCATCTGGTATTGTTTTCCTTTTCTGTTAAAGACTTTAACTTTTTTTGGTATGCTAATCTTCATATATCTGAAAAAGGTTTATTTTTATCTTCATTTAAAAATATATTTTCACTAGTTAGGCTTACAGATTTTTTTCTTTCACTATTTTAAGGAAGTTGCTTCACAGTCTTCTTGCTTTCATTGTTTCTAATGAAAAATTAACTTCCATAGTTGTCTTTTATCCTTTTCATATGTTGACTCCTAATATCTTTTATTAAACTCACTGACCTTTAGATATTTGATCATGATATATTTTATTGTAGTTTTCTTTATATTTCTCATGCTTGGAATTTGTCAAAATTCTTGGATCTCTGAGTTTAGAGATTTTGACAGATCTAGAAATATCTACATTATTCCTTCAAGTAATTTTTGTATTCTCACTCCCTTTCTATTTTCTTCTTTGTAGACTAGTCTTCCCTTATCCATGAGGGATTTGTTCCCAGACCTCCAGTGGATCCCTGAAACCATAGGTAGTACTGAGCCCCATAATTTAATGTCTTTTCTATTTTAACTAAGCACATATTCATTCCTTGTGGCCATAAATTTTGCAGTTCAAGTTGTGACAGCAAAATGTAAACTAGAACAAATTTGTTTCTTCTTCTTCACAATTTCATGGCTATTAAGATTCACTATTACATAGATCTTGGTAACCTCAAAAATTTTTTTCTTTATTACATGGAAAATATTCACATCTTCACAGAAAGAAAGCACATTATGGCTTCTTGTTGGCCTGTGCCAATTGACAGCATCACTACTCTTGTTCTTGGAGTTATTATTAAGTAAAATAAAGGTTATTTGAACCTAAGATTTGTAAACTCAATAGTTGATCTGATAACCAAGATGGCCACTAAGCAACTAACAGATGAGTAGCATATCATGCGTGGATACTCTGGAGAAAAGGATGATTCACATGCTGAGTGAGATGGAGTGAAAGAACATAAGATTTCATTACACTGCTGAACAGCATGCAATTCTAAATTTATGAATAGTTTATTTCTGTGATTTTCTATTTTTGGAAAGCAGTCAACTGTGCATCACTAGAACCATGAAAAATAAAACTACAGTTTACTTTAACTTATCATATAACTCATAGTTGCTTTTTAAAATTTTCATAAAATTATTTTTCTCTGTTTCACTTTGAAAAGTTTCTATTGCTATTCCTTGAAATTTTATTCTTTTCTTCAGCAATTTCTAATCTACTATTGACCCTATCTAGTATACTTTTCATTTCAGATACTGTAGTTTTCATCTCTTGAATTTTGATTGGTCACTTTTTTTATATTTACCATGTTTTTAATGATTTTTTGAGGAAACTGAACATAGCATTAGTAGCAATTTTAATGACTATATGCACATTCTATCGTCTCTATCCATTCAAGGTCAGTTTAAATTGATTTTTCTCCTCATTATGGGGAATATTTTCCAGCTTTGTATGCCTGGCAGCCTTTAATCACAGGCCAGACATTCTCAATTGTATGTAGGATGGTGAATATACTTATGTCCCTATAAATATTACTGAGATTTGTTCTGGGACCTACCTACATTGCCTGGAGCCAGTTAGAGCCTTCCATGTCTTGCCTTAAGCATTGTCAGGTAGGAGTGGAGATAGAGCCAATTTCCCCCATTCCTGAGGCCAGAATACTCTGCTTAATCCTAAGTAGACCAGGGTAGTCTCCAGCTTTGGCAGTAGGAGAAGCTACTGCCAAATGTGAATGCTGGGCACCGTTCCCTCCAATCCTCTTGGTTCATTCTTTCTCAGCCCTACATATTTTCTTCTTATATGTATGTTGGTGAATTCTCAGTCGAATTCTCCAGAAGGGTCCTCTGCAGATACCCTGAGCTCTCTCTGTGCATAGCTCCCACCTCTACAGTGCAGGAATGCACCACACAATAATGTCTCAGTCCACGGTGGACTGCACATACAGTGGCGGGCCCTGAAACTGTACTTACTGCCTAGTGGTGTTGCAGCCACCACAGTTTGTGGAAGTACACTTTTTTGTGTCTGCACAATGATGAAATTGCCTAATAAGACACTTCTCAGAACATCTCCCCATTATTAACAGATGCATCCTGTTCTGTGAAGTGTATTTGCTTGTTCTCTCAGGACTTCCTGCTCCATAGCCTCAGTTCAGAGTGTCCATCATTGTACCTAGTCCCCCCTCTTTGTGTTGTGAAACTCTCAAGGAGAAAACAAGCCCCAAGGGAGATCTCTGAGTTTTTATTTTCCTGTGCTGGGTCCAGAGTCATTTCTTCTTGCTCCACTGTCTGTTTATATTCTCTAAAAATTTCTAGTCTGGGCATCTCATTTCTCTTCTGGGGGATGAAGTTCAAAGAGGGACAATAACCAGTCTGAGGTCACACAGCACTCTGAGGCAGATTCAGGATCACAGGCCAGACCTCTTGACCCTAGCCTGAGTTTTCCTTGACCCTGGTTGATGAGGATGACCCAGTGAAGGCAGCATGCCCTGGGTCACTTGGCCTTGGGTACCTGTAGTTAGTGCTACGAGGGCTTTGGTGCCAAGGGGCCTCTTTTGTTTCAAGTCTGGCTTCTGTTTCTTTCTCTTAGACATTCCAATTTTGGGAGCATTTTTTTGTCTGTGTTTTTAATTCTCTTGTCTCTCATTGTGCTTTCTCTCTGGGTAATCTGAGGCTTGCAGGCAGCTAAGTACGACGTGTACATTAAAATGAAATGCAATAAAAAATAATTGAACATATTTCTTTCATGTCTGAGCGGTGGATTAATTTCCCTGGCACATCCCTGATTCCTCTTTGTTCCTTCTGTTTTTGTCTGAGGTTTTTCCTTTCCTCCCCAGAATCTCTGGGATTTGAATAGTCCCCTGGTCCTGCTTGTTAGAGATACACACATGATCCTAAATCCACTGCCCTTGTCATCAACTGATAAACCTTGTCCCTAGGGCAAAGAAGGAATGGCTATTGTATATGTCTTGGTGCTACTGGGAGGATCAGTAGCTCTGTGAGGGAGAAGGACAGGGTCTCTCCAACCACAACAGGGAAGGCTGGGTGGGAAGAGTAGGCTCAGGGCGGGGAGCAGTGCCCTGTGAATAGACTTGTCCCTTAGGCAAGGACTCTGCTGGAAAGGCACACTTATTCCTGTTCATGCAATGGTAGAAAAAAATCAGTCCTGGCTTCTCTGAAGCTGAGGCCACACATCTACAGTCTAAACCTTCAGCCACAACAGCCACTGTAGGTCCCAGTGAGGAGTGGGATCAGCAGGGACACCCTGGGTGGGGCTGTGAAATGAGGACTCACAGGTGAGCATAGAGTATCCATAGAGATTGATGGGAAGGTTCTAGTGTGACCTGGGGTGAGGGGCCCAATCTCTGGAGTCTCAGTTTCCCCATCTGTCAGCACACATCACCTGGGTTTAATGGAAGCTTAAATAAAACAAGACTTGTAAAATGCTAAGTAGGTGCCTGGTGCAGACACAGTAGGCCCCAAGTACACAAAGCCTGTGACATTCATCCATTCATTCATGTACTTATTCACTTGTTCATTCCTCCAGCTCATTTTGGGAACCTACTGTGGCGTAACTCCATGCTCCGGGCATCAGGGAGAGAAGAATAAACACGCCCATCACCCAGGCAGCTCGTAAGCTACTTTTGAGACTGAAACCAGCTCTGTCTACTGGGATCAGGGAAAGTTCCCTGCAAAGGATCAGTTCCTGTGTTCTTGAGGGAGATAATGAGACAGCTGCTCATTTGGAGGGACATAACCCTCTGGCCCTCAAAGGTTTCTTAGGTTTCCAGGGACCCCTGAGAGAAGCAACTCCCCCCGAGTCTTGCCCTAAAGCCTCTGGGAGCTGCTGCCTTGTGGACATGGTGGGTAGTCATCCAAAGTGAGATGGAGTCTCACTGGTGGGGTGTGGGTGAGGGTGGAGAGAGGCAGGGAGAGAAGATGTGGAAAGGAAGACTTAGCAACGATAACAACAGAACACATTTTCATGTTCATAGGAGGAGACTGAAACAGGAGGTTAAATGCTTTATTTAAAAACGCATTAGCCAGAGCTTGGGCCAGGAATATGAACTCCACAGTCCAGTTCTCAGCCATGAAGTCATGAGGACAGAATGTCTTGAGAAACTCGGAGGAACCCCTGCCAGCCTGGCGCAGGCCTCTGTCTTAATGAGCTGAACTGTAGTGAGGCCAAGGGCCTGTAATTCTGACTTTCCGTTTGTCCTCAATGGAGCCATCACAATATCCAGTGCCCATAGGATGTGACCAGAACCATCACAGGTCAGAGGAAAAAGCTGCAGGCTTGGTGAGGGGGTGTTGCATGGTACCCCTGCATCCTCCAGCAGAGACCTTTGGAGGCCTCTCAGAAGAGCGGGTGCCGGCCCTGCCTGGCCATCACCATGGAATCTGCTTGTGATAATTGCTGGCTGGCTAAAGTGACTCACTTAATCATTCCCAAATGGACACAGCAAAGTACAAGCCTTACTGTACCCTATGTGGCAGCCACTACTTGCTACCCACCAATAATATCATGGGAATTAAAGAGGAAGTGGCCAGGTGCCAGGGAGAGTCATCAGTGGGGACAAGATTCTAGACCCTAAGAGCCGCGGCAGTGACCCAGTGAGGTCGTGCAGTAGGAGTGTCTGTCCAAGACTGCCACACTCCCTCCAGCAGGATGGGGTCCCTGAGGTCAGCGTTGTGGATGGACAAGCCCCCGCTCTGCATCAGACTGTCTTAGACACTGCCAGAACCAGGATGAGAGGTGACATGAGCTCAGGTGCGTGCAGAGAGCAGTGGAGGCAGCACAAGGTGCTGCTTCTGTCCCTGAGCCTCTGAAGAGCAGCGGGTTTCCTCAGGTGGCAGGGCCTGCATGGAGAACTCAGGTCGCAGGTTGCTGACCCCCACCCTCCACTGCTGTTCAGCGCCCCCTCACGGCTTCTGGGTTTTGATTCCAGCCACCTTCATATGGAGAGCATCTCCAAGGACCCTCTAGGATGGCCCTGGACCATCCATTTAGCAGACGTCTCTCAAGAGGTGCTGTGAGCTGGAGTCCGGGTTCTAGCCACACACTATTAGTGGGAAGATAGTTAACAATTCATTCATTTGTTCATTCATTCAACAAACTTGCTGAACATTTGTACATGGCCTGTGCTGGCTAGATGCTTGAGAGTGTGTGATCTTCCCACTTGGACAAAAGGCTGGAACTTGGGCCCCTGGGAAGAGTCCAACCCTGGCCCCAGTCAGTGTACCCCTGACTTCCTGCTCTGTTGGCTCCCTGCAGTTGTCCTAGGCTGGTAGCCATCCCCAACTGGGGCACAGCCTCACCTGAGAGAGCTATAGGTTGGACATGATCTTGGTGACTGCCAGTGTCCCCCCGCAACACAAGCCCACACCCCACACACCTGGGTCTACAGGCTCACACCTCAGCCCCACTTGTGAGCCCAATACACCTGCTGTGGAGTCCCCTGATGCCGGCCTCTCCCAGCCCAGAACAGCCCAGGCCTGGTCCCCATTTCATGACTCCCAGGTAATTGAAAACTGAAGAAAGGCCGAACAGGGTCCCAAATGGGGCAGCTCAGAGGAAACGGGGAGTGTGACGGCAGGAGTGGGCTGGGCTCTGGCCTCCAACACCTCTGCCATCACGTGCTCAACGACTCCTCTCCCTTGGCCTGTCCCAAACACCAGAAACATGGGACATCAGTGGGGAAAACAACAAAAAGGCTCATCAGTTTACCCAACACTCCCCTGGTAACCCACAATTATGGCAGCTACATCAGGAGCTCCCGTGATGGAATGAGTCTGATTCCATTCCTTGATCATGTCTGCTGGAAAACGATCTCAACCAAACCTCCTGAAGCCACCTGTCACACTGAAGTGTTCTGAGGGAGACAGATCTTTTACCCTAGTAGCAGAATTCATTTGTAAGGATTCTCAATCCAGTCCTCCTGTAAAGCCTGGAGCTGACATTCTGAAATCGGTACCCTAAACAGCCTCTTCCCATTCGTCCTCTTGCCTAGCGCCTCATCCTCTCTCTGCATTACAAGATAATGCAGCAGACAGTCACGCCTGGTGCAGTGATAACCATTTGGTTGCCTCTGACAGTTTTTCAGGGGAAAATGACAGAGCACGCAGCCTTGTCTGCCAGTGTCTGGGAGGAGGCGCCGCTGTCAGTATCGGGTGGATGGGGCTTGCGACCCGAGTCTGTGCGGGAGGATCTCTGGGAGGACGAAGATTGCTGCACCTTTTCTTTATCCCTGAATCTCTGTGTACCTGCCAGAAACTTATCTTGTATTTGTGAAGGACTTTACATTCGTTCATTCATTCATTCGCTCATTCACTCATTCATGTCATTCAGCCCCAGGTCATTGGGATTTGCTGTGGTTTGGGACCCATGGGAAGCTCTGGAGTTGCAAAGACCTACATGACTTGACTTTAGTCTTCAAAAATTCAAAAGAATGTGGATAAATAGCCGTGATCCTGAACACTGAAGGTTATGAGAGGCAGGAGCTAGGCGCATAGTGCGGCATCCATAAGTCAGGGTGCGTTGGGTGTCAGGTAACAGAAAACCTGGCAGCGGTGGCTCAAGCAAGTGAGATCAAGCACAAAAAGACATCTGGATGGAGATGATTCTAGCATCAGTCAGTGATGCTAACAAAGGTCCAGGGACTTTCCCCTCTTCCTGTTATCATCCTTGAGACTGTGGTTTTTGCTTTCCCTATTTCTTACCCCATGTTTCTGAATGGCTGCCATTGCTTGTGACATCACATGCTCACACCACAGCCTTCTAGTCAAGTAGAATGGGATGCAGTGGAACAGCAAAGGGGCTTTTTGTTCTGCATTGAACCCTTCTATTGGGAAAAGAAATGCTTCCTGGGAGTAGCTCTCCTCCACAAGCAGATTTCCCCTCATGACCTAATGGGCAGGGTTGAGTCATGGCCCACCCTAAAATCAATCTGGAGAAGAGGGATAAGTGCCGGGCTTAGCTCCACCCAGAGAAGGAGAGGTCCCCTGCTATGAGCCAAGGTTGGGCCCTAGAGGCAGAGCCCTGCTCTGAGTCTCAGCTGCCTCAGAGCTATGTGATTGGGGAAAGTCTGGGTCCCCACCCTACCCATCACAGTAACAGCTGTGCAGGGAGGCTGTGAAGGTGACATGGGGTCCTGTGCAGGTGCCTGGCACATGGGAGTTAACAGTGTCCACCGTGGCAGCATTTAGGCCATCTGTGAAATGGTCCCTGGTGCCCACTCTGTCCCAGTCCTGGGCTCCACAGGCAGGACCGTGAGGCTGTGCATGTGAACACTTCCTGCCTGCACTGGGCCCTCACTGTGTGTGTTCATTTGGTCCTCACCCTCCCAGAGGAAGGAGCTGTTCTCATCCCCATACATCTGAGAAACCAAGGCCAGGGAGGCGGCCCTGGGTCAGGGAGGGCAGGCGGGGTCGTAGGTGGTCAGATTCCAGCTGCTGGGCTCTGGCCAACTGCAGGGCTCTGAGGAAAGCTGGCACTGGCGGGTACTCGGGTAACCCCTGCCCGCTCTGATGATGGTCACCCAAGTCCAGGTCAGTGACTGGCTGACCTCTCCCAGCCCTGCTCTCCATCCCTCTGGCGCTCCAGGGCCCCAGAACCTGCCTATGGTGTGGGGAGCATCACCTTTCCTCCCCAGGACTATGAATGGACCCATTTCGTGTCATCAGTGTGGGGTCATCGTGTCCACGCTGGTGTCACTGTGCCCTGCTCTGCTGAGGACCAACTTGAAGCAATGCACAGCAGGCCACGATTGATATTAGTAAGCTGATATAAAAATAAATTGAACTGAGAGTGTGTCGTAGACCTACGTGACTTATGGCGGGGCCCATGGCTGGTGTGGGAATGAAATTAATGCCCAGGCCAAAGGCCAGGACCAAAACCAGCAAATGGTCTGTGAAGTCCTGGCACCACAAAGCAAGAGAAACACTCAGGTGAGGACTTTGATGCACCCAAATTCCTTCTAGCTCAATAGTCTCAGCAGATAATTAGGTTACCACTTAACCATGATCTGCTCCCGTGTGCTTTTCCAAAAACACTTTGTTTTTTGAATCCTGATCATCAGTTCACCCCCACTGCTTCCTGAGCCCACCAGCACAGCACACCCCTAGTCAAGCTATGCACCTCATAAAGGCCAGGGACACTGTGTCTCAGGGTCTTAGTCCTTATCAGGCTCTGACCATCCTGGTTTCCCTTGTAACTAAAATACCAAAATATACATATATATCTTATCTGTCATCTTACCCCTGAACGGGAGATCGGTGCTCCAAGGCCAGGGCCCCGACACTGCTGAGGAACTGCTACCTTGCGTTCTTTGCGAAGCAGCAGCACTTGTGCAGACCATAAGCGTGTGCTACTGGTGGATAATTATGCTCCATGTTTACAGATGTATTGGAATACCCAAACCCATTTCTCAGATTTACAAAGCTGCAGCTCCTTGGAGTTTAGTACCTGCCCTGAGGCTACTCGCCAACACTGAGATGGGCGCTTGGGTGCCACGGGCGACCCAATCCTGCGTCCAGCCTGCAGGGGCGGCTGCCACCTTTGCCTCTGCTGCCCCTGAGCGGAACTGCAGCCTTCGCCTCCCTGTGCAGAGGAGCCCAGTCATTCAACTTGTGGGGCAGGGTTCAGAAAGATAAGACCAGGAGAGCAGTATCTCCATATTACAGATGAGGAAACTGAGACCATCTCCATTCCAGTCACTCACACCACAGTTTACTGAGTGCCTACTAAGTGCTGGGCTACCTTCTAGCTCCTGGGGAGGCTGCCGTGAGCACCAGATCTCTACCCTCCAGGTGCCGTATTCCGGTTGGGGAGACAGATAAGGCACCAACAGATGCCGGGCACCTGGAGACACTGTGGCAGGCAGAGGAGAGAGGTGGAATGCGGGGCACAGAGGGGCCAGGAACAGTCAGTAATCAGCTGAATGTTACAGCTTGAATGTGTCTCCCAAAGAGCTCATGTGGGAAACAAAATCCCCAAAACAGCAGTGCTGAGAGATGGAGCCCAGTGGCATGTGTTCAGGTCACCAGGTCACCACCTTCTCAGTGGACGTATGCTGATTATAAAAGGGCGAGAGGGTGCGCTCCTGTGCTCCTGGCCTCTCCTTGTGACTTCCGCGGCTGTGTTCTGACACAGCAACCAGGTCCCCCCAGAGGCAGCCCCTCAGCCTCGGACTTGTGTTATTTATACATTACCCAGCCTGGGGTACCCTGCGAACCCAGCACAGCAGATTGAGACAATGACATGAGCTGGGCTGGGGGAAGCGCAGGCAGAGCCTTGCTGACTTGCAGAGTCCTGGGGACGATTTGTACAGGAGCTCGGCCCATCCTGGTCCATGTCCCTGTGTAGGGCTCCTGATGTGGCTGAGTGGAGCAGGGAGGAGCAGGCGAGTCTCTGTCCTCACAGCCTGGCGGGGGAGACAGGGTCAGACAGTGGCAATGGTCCACGGTGGTCTGGATGCCACCAAGGCTTCCTGGGGCAGAGAGACTCAGCAGCAGTGCCTGCGGGTCCGAATAGACCTAGGTCCCTCCCTGTTCAGACCCTTCCTTCTCTAACCCCTGGAACCTCTGTTTCCCTATCTGTGCATGGGGTGGGGGCTACTGGTAATGTCCCTGTGGTGGTGTGGACTCTACACAGGACCATATGCTGAAAGGGCAGGGCCACTCTGGAAAGAAGGGCATGTTCAACTGGGCAGCCAGAATGCAGGATAGCTAGGAGGCTTGGGGTTGGGGGAGGAACACAAGAAGGGGGACATTTAAACTGCAGGCTGGGGGCCGAGTAGGGGTCACGTTATAAGGGGATGGGGAAAAGCAGGCCCCACAGAGGACATGGCATGCTCAATGGCTCAGGAGATGCAAGGGCTGGCATTTAGGGCACTTTGGCGACACTTGGGCACTTGGTCCTTTGTTTAGCACATGACAGGGTTATGCGACCTCTCTTGATCTTCACCTTGACCCTGTGCAGTGAGCAGGGTGAGGTCAGTAACTCTGTTTCATGGATGAAAACGTACAACTCAGAGAGGGATGGGGTTAGAAGGGTCCGAGTCAGGCCTGGAACCCAAGGCTTTGGTGAGAAGTTCTGTTGTCTGTCCTAAGCTGAGCCCTTCTGAGAGGCCTGAGGGGACTCCCAGTTCCTTTCCTGGGCCTTTCTGGGGCTGCTGCCTCCTCCAGGCTCTGGGTGCCAGGGCCTCTGGTGCTTCTGACACTGAAGTGTGGCATGGGGTACAGGTGGCAGCAAAGCCTGCATCCTGCTTTCCCTTCCTGTCTCCCCAGCTCCCGTCCTGCCCCCCAGCCAGAGCATCTCCCTCCTGTGGGGCCCCTGGGTGTCCATGTCCCCTGCAGCCCACCAGCCTGTGGGTTCCCAGCAGCCTGGGTGAGCACTGCCTTGCCGTCCACCTTTGTCTCCTCGCTGAGGGCCTCCATAGGCGGCAGCAGGGCTTTGAGGTCCTGGAGTTGGATAGCTCAGGACCCAAGGTCTCATGCTCTAAAACTGCTCCCCAATTACAGGCAAATTTGAAAATATGATGGTGACGCTCAGGTACTGTGAGCCATTGAAGTGGGGACCTCCCAAGCCTGGTGCACAGGCAGGTGTTGGTTCATGGAAGGAGACCTGAAGGTAGTGCAGGGGGAGGGGTGGGAGAGTGTTCCATGGCAGAGGGAATAGCACATGCAAAGACCCTGGGGCAGGAGTTCTTGTGAGGCTGGAGCAGAGTAGGAGGTGTGAGGAAGAGTCTGGCTGGGGCAGCAGAACAGGTGTGGGGCCTCGTGGGTGGGTGCTGACCAAGGTCAGAAAAGATGAGCTGCTGCATGAGGGAGGAGTGAACACTTGGAACCGTGAAACCCTGACTCTAGGCTCAGGCCAGAGCCACTGTACTGTGGGTGCTGTGGATAAGGGAGAAGGAATAAGAGCAGAGTAGATTGGACACAGCTCCGGTACCTTGGAGGAAGTGCTAGATGTTGGCTGGAGATGACCCCCATTAGAACCCTGTAGGGGTCCTTGTCCTGGGCAGGTCAGTGGGCTGCATGCCCTCCAGGAGGGTCTTGGGGTGCTCAGGCCTGGACTAACTGCCCACACATCAGACTCCTCAGTCCAAGAAGCTCGGAGAACCTGGCCCTGCCCTTCCCAGAGTCCTCCAAGGCTGCCTGTGGAAACCCCCACTCCATAAGCCAGGTCCTGGGTCAGCGCTGCCCCTCCTTCCATCCCCACATCTCCTCCTGCTGCTGGGGAGTTCTCACTGCAGGGCAGACGGAGCTCCCGAGAGATGAAACAGTGGTCACTGCAAAGCTGCAATGGTTCTCCAGGAAGCATTACTACTGGTGAAACTAAGACCTGGGTGTCCCATCTGTCCACCCAGGGCCACAGCTGCCACTGTTGCTGCCCTCAGAGCTCTTGGTGTTTCTCATCTGCTTGTGTTAACTCTGCACTGACACTGAGCCAGGCGCCTGTTTGGGAGTTGGGGATGCAGCTGGATGGGACCGACTGGCCTGCTGAATGGCTTTAGGCTCTCAGGTCTGCAGAGTTCACAGGATTCCTTCTAGCGCAGCGCTGCAACTCTGTGTGTATCTGCACGAGCCCCTCACCTGTTACAGGCCCAAGGCTGTGGACCTAGCACCCACCAGCCATGGACAGATACTCAGTCACTCCAGGAAGGCTCCCTCTAGGTCACCCCTTTAATGAGCACAGGGGGCGTCCCAAAGCTAATAAACAGCAGAACTAGAGCTTAAGTCCAGCCCCCTTCCAAGCTCCCATCTACACCCCTCTCTCTGCCTCTGGGCCAAGATACTGCTACACTGACCCAGTGTCCTGGGTACTCACGTCTTGGGGTCCAGGAGGATTCATTCTTGTACCACATTGTCCTCCTGCTCTGTGACCCTTGCCTTGCCATTCTGGCAATTGCCTTCAGCTTTTTTTTTTCTTTTTTGTGCTCCAGGGACATTAACATTTTAATATCCAGCTTTTCTTAGCATGTTCCGACTCTAATCTGTGGGTGTGACCCTCGGTAAATCTAAGGAAAAACACCGACCCCAGAATGCACAGCCAGGCCCCGCGCTGGACCCCTCTGCCTCCCTCTGAAACCACATCAGCTGCTCCTGTCTCCAGGGTCCTCTCCAAACTTGAGCTTATGGCGGTCACATAATGTTATTAGCCGTGACAATGGGAATTAAGACAATTATATCGGGTCATAAACTCCTGCTGATTTAGGAGCCACAGTGAATCATGGCCTCTAGAGCCAAGGAGACCACAATCCTCCAGCGAAGCCTGACAGTGTCCACCCCACGATGGCACTGGCCACAGGGGCAAAGTAACTCGGTCTCTGCCTCTGTGGGCAGAAGGTGCTGTCCCTCCGGGCAGGGCTGACCTGTGGCACCTGGTCCTGCAGAAGGCCTGGCTGTTGGGGTTCTGGGCTCCCTCCCTTCCCTGCCCGAGCTCTCATGTCCCTGCTCCCTTCTGCTTCAGCACAGTGCCTGAATGTGCAGCCCTGGAAAGTCCCCTGGAGAATGTGGCTGCATTTTCACTCCAAGTCCCAATGAAGGAGGCTCCATTTCTGTTAATGGCCTCTGAGCTCTAGGTACCGAGGCAGGGTCCCCCACTGGTGAGTCCGTAGACTTTGGTTGATACTGGTTTCTAACATCATCTCTGCCACTTCCTTACCGAGAGACCTTTAATAACCTTGGGCAAGTTATTTAACCCCTTTGAGCCCCATCAATTTCCCTTCTTTAAAGTGAGTATACGGACTGCAACAAATTTTTGCAAGGATTTGACAAAATAAAGCAGTCAAAGGCAGATTCTGAAGCAACTGAAGTGGATGCAGCTGACACTTCTAAGGCTCTGGGCAAAACACAGGGCCTCTGTGCCTCAATGTGCTGCAACACGGAGACACGACAGTCTCTACCGTGGGGCTTCAGGACCCGAATGTGTTAAGCGTGTGGTGCATGGTGGACCTGCAGTGCCTGTTGTCTGCCATTGCTATTGTCAGCGTTACTGTACTGCTTGCGGGCAAACCCCCATCTCATCTTTACACTTCAAGCCCCTGGCACAGGGTCCAGGCACAGGAAGGGCCTGACTCTCAGGAGAGTAAAAGAGCAAGGACTTGGGAACAATTGCCCAGGGTCAAAGCCCAGGTCCACCACCTCTGAGTTGTGAGATTTTGAATGAGTTTCTAAACCTCTCTAAATTTCAGTGTCTTCATCTGCAAAATCAAAGGGTGCCAGCGTGGTGCCTGGCTCACTGTGAGCACCAAATTAGTGCTGGTTTTTATTATTCCCAGCCCCCAGGGAGCCTTGCAACAAGGGGCCTCTAATGCCTTCCCTTTCTGCCACCACTGCATTTAGAGACAAAGAAACTGAGGCCAAAGGCACTAAATTAAACGTTTGGGAACAAGACATTATATGACCATGCTAAATTATGCAGGGCGGACAATTAGAGAACAAAACGATCTGTAATAAAGAGCTAATTGGGTAGGACAGAGGCTAAGTGTCCCAGGAGCCAGGGATGAGGACTGAAAAAGCAGCCTGAGTTGAGGACGTTCTGGCCAGGGCCCAGGTGTTCTTGTTAATAACCGTGAGATTTCTTTTACTATAGTAATGCATAATTATTGTAATAGTCTTGGAAAGCAGACTGTATATAAATCACTAGCATCTTAGTTCCCAAAGATAATGGCTGTTGAAATATTGAGGACTTTCTGTTCTTTTTGTATTCATATACAAGTGTCTATTCTCATACTTCATTTCCCATGGTGTGACTCTTCTGCTTTCTTGTTTCCTTCATTTGTGGGGAAGCATCCCTCATTTTAATAGTATGAAATGGTCAAACTCCCAACACCTGACATTGGACAGGTGAGACCGATCAGGTTTATTAGCTGCTTGTGTCCACATGAGGCTCAAAACTTAGGTAAGTGAACCAGCAGATGCCTGGCAGTAGGCCCCCTGGTTCCTCCGGAAGATGGTGTAGCAGAAGATACCTCTTCCTCTCAGCCAGTATACTTCAGTTTGTTAGTTGCCCAGGTAATAGTTCCATTTACAATTCCTGTTACTTTTTTCCTGTTACTTTTGTCTCCTAGAAACGGCTGATCACTGTGATGCATAGCTGGTCACTATGATGCATATCGTAAGAACCAATCCCTGATTGATAAGCCATTCTGCCTCTGTACTTCCTGCTTGCTTATCCCATATAAGCCCCAGACCACCAGACTCTGGGGTCAGATATTCTGGGAATGATCAGTGCCCATCAACGTAAATAAGTCTGCCTAAAATCCTGGGTGTTGTTTTGGTGTTTCTGCTTGCCATTACAATGGGACTGGCTTGAGTAATTCCATGTAGGTAGGTAGCTGACGCCCATCAGGTGGGGGCCAGGAGAAGTAGCTGGGGTTAGGGGTGAAGGGGTGGATATCTGGCAGAAACAGGGCAGCTCCCAGACTGTGGAGTTCTGAGAGGCTCAAAGACGTTAAGGCAGTACATCACATTTTAGAGCTTACAACACAAACACAGGAAAAGCTGGAATTTGACCCGATGAACTTTCCTCTCTCCAGAAACAGAAAGGTGACTTATTGCTGTAGCTCCATGTCCATTGCGTCAGCAGGGAGGTCCTGGCTTATCACAGACACCCAAGCTTGCTTACTACCAGGTGCACCCATCTTCCAGACTGCTGCTGCGCTCGCCCATCCAACGTCCATTCTCCACACGGCCACTAGGGGGAGCTTTGGAAACATGTGTTTGCTTCCTGTGGCACCTCGGATGATATTTGAGTGCTCTCTGCATCTAGCCTGGAGATCAAGCCAACACAGTGTGGTTCTGTCCACCTCTGCAACCTGAGTTCCTTGCTTGGTTACCCCAACTCAGAATGATCCAGTCTCATGCCTGCCAGTTCTTCCACCCTCATACCTCTGAGGCTTTGTACACGTTGCTCCTTGTGCTTGGAGCATCCTCCAGGCTTTCAGCTGATGGCCTCCTCACCTCCCCTAGGTCTCCCTTCGGAAGCTCACCAGTCCTCCTCCAGCAAGTCAGGTCCCTCGCCCCCACTAGATTGTATCTGGCTTTCTGTATCATTGTTCCTTTAATGTCAGCATGCCCTACTTGACTGGAGACCTAGGGTACAGACTGTGTCTGCCTTAGTTACCCACACATGGCACAAACTCTGTCCTTAGTATGATTAAGTGCTTATACATATTGGAGGCCTGGCTCCTGTGGCTACTAGGACCATCTGGATGGAGCCACTGGCAACAACTCATCTGTGGATGGGCTGGAGGTGCACTGACAGAGAAAGCGGGGCTGGGCAGCAGCAGATGGTGAGATGTATCCACCTAGTACATCCCTCACTGATGGGGGGTGACTAGGGAAAGAAAAAACTCTGATTTCAGTCTCCCCCTCTCCCTCCAGGGCATTTGGGTCCTATTTGACCTCACTGCCTGCATTATCAAAGTCTGCACCTCTACTCACAACTCCCCTCAGAGAAGTTTCGTCTAAGCTTGCCTCATTTTGCACTAAAAGACCTTTGAATATTTGCTAGTGTTGGCCCCATTTTCCTGGGCAAGGCATGGTTTTGGGGCCTAGGACCCCAGGGCTGAATGGGAAAATAATAGTAAGAACTTTCTGCGTATCACAGGAAGATGCTGAGGATGGTCCCTTATGAAGAGAAGGTGCTCTTAGCTGGAGTGACCGGTGCACATCTCCCTGGAACCACCCTCCTGCACCTTGGCCTCCTTTCTTCTCACTGGCTCGTCCGCCTCTGCACAATGCCTTTGTCCCCCTTATTCTTCCTGCTTAACTAGGAGACAACATTCTCTTGGCAACATGATTTTCATAAAGATCCTCTAAGGAAAGGCAGAGCAGAAGCACAGCCAAGACAGAGAACTTCCAGCTGCAGACACCAAAGAAACCACTTCGAATGACGAGCTGTGATTAGAGGTCCGAACTCCACTAACAGCAGCTACAGCAGACAGGAGCCCCAGGGCCAAGAGAGGCCCAAACAAAGACCCACCTCACCTTGCTCCATTTGTGCTCTTTGCTACTCCTTACCCACCCCATGGCTCCCAGTGTCCCCTCCACCCCTAATCCCACGCTTCGCATGGAACCTTACAAAGTTAATAGACATAATCGCAGTATTTACCACGTAGCATACTATTGTGTGTTTCAGACATGGAGCTACACACTTTATATAGAAAGTTAATAGTCATAATAGCATCATGTTACAATGTAGCACATTAGATATACTTTATCCTAAGTGACTTTTCCATTCAACCAAAATAATATTTACTCATTCCACTTATTTTCTCCATTCATTGGATGCTTATGAAGCCCTACCACAGTCCAGTGTATTATTCCTGAACTTTTCCACACTACAGTGAAATACACAATGTGGGTTACTTATCAGGAAAAGATGCAATTCAGCTGATAGCTTTGAAGGCTAAAAGTTCATAGCACAGCACACGGTCTGGCACAGGCTCATGGCAGAAGGCAAGGTGTGCACTGAAAGAAGCATCACATCTTGAATCAGGCAGCTGGGGGCGGGGTAGGTAGCTTGCTTGATTCCCTTTTGTCTCTTGAGGGCATCCCTGCTCCGCAGTGACTTGAGGACTTCCCATGATGCCCCACCTCTTAATGTTTCTACCACCTCCCAATACACCACCCTAGGGACAGAGCCCATGCATGTACTATTGGGAGACTCACAAACTGTACCCAAATCCTGCCATTAAGACATAGTGCTGGAAAGCCGACCTGCATTCATGGAGCAATTATTATACGTGAACCACCAGGATCTCAACCTCTCCTAAAAATGACCCTCTTCTTGCAGCCAAAGAAGCCAGGCTCCTGGCTTGGCACTACAATCGCACTGCTTCTGCTCTGGGTCTCTTGGCCAGTGACATCTTTATTCATCTCTGTATTCCAGTGAGGAGTTCCTCATGGGGGATAGGGTGGCACAATCCAAGTAGTGTTACTACTGCTGCGGTTGCTGTGACAGTCACAGTGACCACTGTGCACCCTCAGCTGCAGCCACCCTTCCGTGAGGCCACCATGCAATCTCACTGCGCCTGGCTGAGCATTGATGGTGACCTTTAGCACATGTCCGCCGCACAAGGGAGGAGCTGGCCCTGGCGACAGATATGAATACCTGAGGCTGAGGATGTGCCCAAGACACCAGCGAGTCAGTGTCTGAGAACCTACGCCTGGCCCACGGCTTTCGCTGGCCTCTGGTGCAGAATGTCTGCTTTCCAGAGGAGGTGGCCGTGTCTGCAAGGTGAGGGCCAAAGTGGAGGCTGAGGGAAGCATGGCCGCAGGGGCAGGGAAGCTCAGCAGGAGCCCAACGGGGGACAGGCAGGACTGCGGGGTCCCTGGGGCATCCTGAGCCAATCTCTGGTCCCTCAGAACCAGTACCCTCCCCCTCCTCACTCTCTCTGCTTAAACCAGACAAAGTGTTTTCCTGTTACTTACAAGGAGCCTTGATTTGGTGCCAAGGAAACCTGTTTATTTTTAAAATCTGCATTTAAAAAGCTCTATTTCTAACAATGAGCATCTCTTTCGCAGAGAGCCCTCATAAATAACAAAAAGGAGACTTTTGCAAACCTTTATGGAAATTAAACCCACAATCCGGGCACACACTTGTTTAACAAGTGATAATTAACTGCTGACAATATAATTTCAGCTTGGAAGAAAATGTGTTTTTCATAAAGAAGTAATCAAAGAGATCTTTGCTTTGGAGAGTTCAGTCTCTGCCAGAGCTCAGTTCCTCTACTGACGGACGCTCCGAGTGGCATTCAGTATCCACTGTCCCCTGGCAGGTGGGGCATAGAACCCAGAGGCAACCAGGCGCAGGAACTTCAGATGCCTGGGGTTTTCTGTGTCCGCAGACTCCTGGGCAGCTCGATAGGTGCGCAGCACTGGAGCTCCCTAAGGGCTCATTCTCCTCCTCTGCCAGGGGCTCATGCTGACGCCCGCTTTAGGGAAGGACAATATATTCTGGTCTCTGTGAACTCTACAGCCCCCCAGGTCCTTTGGGAGTCATAGACCACCCCACCCCCAGTTTACAGAAGTGGAAACATAGGCTCAGAGACATGGAGTTACCTGTTCAAGGCCACACAGCTGAGGAGGGGCCACAGAGAGGTGTGAAACCATCTGAATCCCAAATCAGGCCACCTGCCCACAGCCTACCTCCAGCTCCCCGGCTCACCTGTTCTGTCCTTTAGTGTCCCCACTGCCTTATGTGATCCTGTGAAGAGGAAATAAGTTGATTAAAGAAGCACTTATAATAGTGCCTGGTACATAGTAACTCAGGTTATGTATCTGTAATTCTTATTATTAATGTTAATTAACACCAGTAATAGCATCCAAGGCGTGTTGATATTATCAGACTTCCTTCCTCCACACAGGCCCCGCCCTGGTCCAGCACCTGTTTCTAAGGGAAAACAGGAAGGACCTGACTCTGAGTGCGAGACAAGGAGCTCCCAGGGCGCTGGAGGCAGAGTCCCCTGAGCTTCCTGCTGTCTGCTGACACGCAGGCCCCAGCAGCCCGGCCCACAGTCGGTCATGACTGGTGATGACTTGCTGGAGTACTCTGTCTCCAGTTCTATCCCTGGATCTTCATAGGAATCACCAGAGCTTGTGGCCCTCCTCTTCCCTCCCTTACCCCATGTGCACAGGCACCCCATTTCCAGATCGCCCTCTCCCCTTGATCACCCTCAGCCTCTACCTACCCTCCTTAGAAAGTCTTTCCTCCATCTGTCTTGTGGTGAAATTAGTCATTCTAAAGCCACCTCTAATGCTCCCTTCTTGATGACATTTTGAGCCCAGATCTGTCTGCTCTGACCCTGAGGCTCTTGACCACCAACTCACATACCTGCCACGAGCCACTCAGCCTACACATCACCCCGAGGATTGTGCCTTCTTCCCTCTGTTTCCCAGCTGAGGCTCAGGGGAGAGAGTTAGGCCATGTAAGTGCTGACTTCTATATCCAACTGCTCCCTGGACACCTGCCCTGGGCGGGCTCTGGGATCTTAGACAACGAGCCCGGGAGGCCTGGGGTGAGTACTGCAGGGAACAGACATAACTGAAAGACAGTTCTGACATCCATTCCTGAAAACTTCTCTAGCAACACTAATAGCATTTGATCACATACAGCAACAAGAAAAGGGACAACTTTGGGGTGTGGAGAGGAATGACAACCAGGCTGGCGAGCGTGTGGCCAGGGTCTGTAGCCACCATCTTGGGGGTGGCAGTGGGATTGTGTGTCTGTGTAACCCAAGGACTTGGGTTTAACACCCTGCCAGGGATAAAAGAGGCCTGTGACTGTGGAAGTCAGAGGTGGGACATTTGTCCCTACATGGAGCTGGATCCCAGAAGAACTTCATTTCAGTAAATGTGCAGTTAAAAAATTTCATTCAGAGGAGCTGGGGAATGGTAGGGAAGTGTGTCTGCCTCTGGGTTCTGGGTAGAACAAAAACAAAACCAGAAAAGAAATCTCTTGGGAATTTTTAAATAGAGGCTTGTACTTGCCTTGGGCTGATAGCTTCAATATACCTCATAAGTTTTGTTTCTGAACAGAAAAGCCAACAAATTCACATATAATTGGTCCCAGGCTGATGATATTTTTGGGGTATGTGAGGAAGGAAATCATGAATATTTTGGTAGGGGCTCATCCCCCACTCAGCTGTACAGAACTCCCACAGATCAGACTCAAGCTCAAAAATAAAAATTCCAAAACAATGGAAGAATGGATACCCTGCAGGAGACTTATCAGATGAATGAGATCAGGAAGGTGATCCAAAGAGTCTCTATTACCAGAAGGATCACTGGGGAAAGTCTAAGGTAAGTAGGTATGAAATAAAGTCATGAAAGAAGCAATCAAACTCAAAATAATATAACTAAGTATTACAAAAAAGGGCAGTAGTATTGGAAAATGAGCTTCTTCTCCCAGAATAAAATGTGTAATCATTGAAATAAAGGTTCAGCGAAGTAAGAAATGGATAAAGTAGCAAGTTAGGCAAAGCTAAAAGTGAACAGGAATATAGACAAAGAAAACCTTTTGGGGCTTGAGGGTATAATTCAATGTCAGAGCACATGCTTAGTGTGACTGAGGTCCTGGGTTCAATCCCCAGCTCTCAAAAAAATGGACACCTTATACAATATAGAACAGAAAAATCAGCTTGTGGAAAATATCTGAATGGAATAAAGAGCTATTAGATTAAAACAAGATAACTCACTCTATATGAGATAGGGGTTCAAGAATATAAGAAGAGGAAAAAATGAAAGTAAATGATAAAGATCAAGAATTTTACTGGATTTATAAAAGATAATTTTATAAAAGTTCTATGAATCCTGAGAAGACTAAAACAAATCATACATCTAGACCTACCCATATCAGTGGGAATTTATGAAGTACAATCATAAACGTAATGCTGAGAAGATAAAAACCCAGGCAAAAAATGTGATATTTACTTATAAAATATACATTATGAAATATACTAATCTCTTCATAAAAGTGCTAAAACGGGCATAACTAATCTAAGGTAGCAGAAGGGGTTAGCCTTGATGGAAGGGTGGTGACTGAATTTGAGCCTCAGGAAGCTTCTGGTTATACATCAGAAAAGATAAAAACAAGAGTGCAACTAAAGAAAGACAGCTGTCTACACAACAGCGACAATGGGGACGTCTATGGTAACAGAAGAACCACCACAGGAAAATTCCACTTCCCGCTAGAGCACTGCTCACAATCCAGGGATCAAAAGAATTTTTCAAGAAAAAAGAAACCTGAGTGGTTTACTATTAGGAAACTTGTTCTAAAAGACTAAATAAAGGATGACTTCAGGAAGAACAGAGAGCATAAAAGGAAGGAGGGCGAAGCCGCCAGGGCACTCAGGGTTGTCGGTGTGTGAGGCGCAAGTCCAGACCCTTGCTGATCCCGACCATGGGAAACAAGGGCAGAGCCATCAACTACAGCAGTCAGAGCTAAGCAGGGCGAGGTAGAGACAGAAGAGGGAGTCAGACTGTAACATCAGGCCAGACCTGCGTTCAGATGGGAGAGGGGGATCAGGGTTAAGGTCTGGCTGTAGGGGGAAGCTCAGGGGAAGAGCAGACTTTCATTAGCTCTAGACTACTAAGTCAAGTTTAATTAATAAATAGAGAGAAGCAGGATGTACACCTCTAAAACCAGAAATACAATGAAGACGATTTGATCAATACAATGAGCAGGAGAAAATGAGTCACCATGACTGTTTTGACAGGTCAACTTGGCTGGATGGAGAAATGCCTAGCAGATTAGTAAAACACAGTGCTGGGTGAGATGTGTGGCACACAGAGCACAAAACCAAAGGGGGAAGACCCACTCTAGTATACCATTCAATAGGCTGTAGCCTGGATGGAATAAAGGGAAAGAAGGAGGAAGTTGGCGCACATCCGAAGAGCTCCATTCTGCTTGAGTGGGTGCATCTTTTGCTGCCATTGCCTGTGCATATCAGTCTCCAACTTCTTTAACCTTCCAACACAGACTCAAACCAGCTGCTCTCCAGGAAGCCTCCAGGCCTTTAGTCTTGACCTGGTGCTGGACCTTTGAGCCCTTGTGTGTTCCAAAGTTTCCAGTTGTTAGGACTCTAGCAAGGGATTCTTCCTGTATGACTCTCAGTCTCCTTATCTGTAAACTGGAGATGACAGCATGTTTTTTGTTAGGTGGTCAAAATTGCATGTTCCATCTAGGAGCAATCATCAATCATGTGATCACGGAGGCACCACATGACAGCCAATTCTTGTCAGCCACATCCACAGGGCATCCCAGCCACCAACCCGGCAGTGCTGAGGGGCGGGGACCACTGTCCTCACTTTACTGAGGAGAAAATCAAAGCCCAAGGTGAAACTCAAGCAGATCACATGCAGAGAACAACTGAGCTTGGATATAACCTGGGATTATCTGACCTTGAAGTCACTTGTTGACCCTGTGAGCTCGAATAGCTGACATCCTCTCTGGACTTGGCCTCCTGATCTGTGACTGTGGCTGGCAGTGACAAGGCCTGGGAGGCTGACTCCATCCCCAGTGAGGCCCCATCCCTAGCAGGGCTCCTGCTGTCACTGTCACCCATGCCAATGTTGGTCCTCACCTCTGCTGCACAGGCCAGACATCGAGGGTGAGAAGCCAGGAGTGCCTGTGGCCTTGCTCTTCAGGGTGACCTGTGGGCCTGCCTCCGGAGGGAAGCCTGGGTTGGGCTGGGTTTCACTGACTCACACTCAGGGCCTGGCTAATGAGTGAATGGATGAGAAAAGTGTCCCTGAGTCCATACCACACATCCATTGTTCCCATCAGAATGGTTACACCTCAAAACCTCCCAGCAGACAGTACCCCCCGAGAAGCCTGCTAACATCAAGACACGGACCGCTTTCCACAGGGATAACACAGCCCCTGACTTCTGGCTTCATTGCTCTCCTCAGCATTTACTGCTCTCAGACACGTTTGATCTCTTTGTCTCTTCTGATCTGTGTTCCCCACTATAGCACTAGCTTTGTGAGGGCAGGGGCTCTGTCATCTCCACTGCTGGGCCCCACGTGGCAGGTGCTTGGTAACCTCTGGCCCAGAAGTGACATCACTACTGAACCTCAGTTTTATCATCTACACATTGAGGGGAGGATGTCCCACAGCTGTCCTGGGGACACAGTTAGATGCTGGTCGCCTGATTCCCAGTGCAGGGTGAGACAGGCGAAGGTGATTGACTCCCTTCATCTCTCTGCTCCCATGGTCTTGTCTAAGAGATGAGTTGTAGGGACACTGATGTGAGCGTGCTTTCTTTTCCGGTGTGATGAAAAAGCTTCTGCAGCCAAGCTTTATTTTTTGAGAGAAGGAGAGATTATCAAACTCTTTCCTTGGTGGCACAAGAGCCACCAAGGAAATTTTCAAAGGGACATGGAGGAAGAAGTGAACTCCAGAGGCCACTTTCCTGTCCTTACCCTTCAATGAGAAGAGAACCACAGCAACCCTGTGTGCAGCGTTTGCTGATTCCCAGGGACTGCACTGCTTTACCCACATCCCTCTGTTCACACCTGTGGGACAGGTGCCATCCAGTGTAGACATAAAGGGCTGAAGGTACAGGAAACTTGCTTAAGACTGTGGCTGAGCTCAGCCAAAACTGGGTCTGTCTGACTCTAACGTCTGTGGGTCTGTGGGTCTCTGGGTCCATTGTTAAATTATAAAAGCCTCCAGTTCCTTCACCGGCCGCCAACCTCCTCCAACAAGTGTCAGAGTTCTGTGAGAGGGTGGTGTTGACACAGAGTTTAACCTGGGGAGGAAGAAACAGACTGGGACTGAGTTTGCAGGAGCTGTCTCTCTCTCCCCATTAAAATGCCTGCTTCCTCTCTCAAAGGGCACTTTGTGATGATCAAGGACAATTTGAGCAATGTAATAAGAGGGTCCTGGTCCCCTCACCAGTAGCCATGGTGTCTGTAAAGGTGAACAGAGGTCCCATGGTCCAGCTCCTGGGCAATGCACTGGATGGCCCTGAGCCTGGATGTGCTGTGGGGTAGCACAGGGTGAGGAGTCCCTAGTGGAATGGTCCTACTGGGCAAAACCTGTGTGGATAACCAGTGGGGACAGTTACTATGTCTCTGTGCCTGACACCATTGGCTGAGGTGGGGAGACAGGCAGGTCCTGGAACCACTGCAGGGATCGACAGATTACATATTCCAAAGTAACTTGAGGTCACATGATTCTCTGGGCCCAGCAGAGTCATTTCCAAGTCTCTGAGCCCTTGGACAAAGGCGCTGCCCAGTTCCACCACACAGAACTGCTGCCATGCCTCTTCCATGCCCTCCTTGCTGAAAGAGCAACACCCTGCCTTGCTCCAAGACTCTCAGGTCCTGGATGTTTGGTGCTGCCCCTCTCTTAGACTGTTCTCTCTCCCCCTGCCTGGGTCAAATCTAGCAGGGCTGACTGGGGGAGGGGCTGTCGCACTGGAGGAAATGGCACCAGGCAGAGAGACAAGCACAGACGAGGGACAGTGGGCTGTCTACTCCCCACAGAGGGCTCTGAGCTAAGTGTGGTTTCAGCACCCTAGAGAAAAGACAGTTGAACTACTCAGAATATCTAGATACAGAGTAAAACAGCCTTCTGCCCATAGGACAGATGGTCAAGGATGGGGAACACAGATAAGCAGAAGTGGACTGTCCACCCTCTGCAGGACAGATGGAGCTAAGTGTGGCTTCCAAGGCTGCAGAGACGCACAGCAATTGGATAAGGTGGATGACACAGACTCTTGGCAGCAGAAAGGAAGCTCAGGTCGCAGATGCAGAGCAAAGCAGGTCGCCCTCCTCCATCCCTGGTGCCAGCTTAGTGATGCTCTGTGTAGGTCCACCCTGCATCACCTCAGCAGGCTGCTCTGGGGGGAAGGAGCCGATTCTCCAGGACCCAACTGAGGCATCTGAGCAGAGATGTTTAGTTCTGAGTTGGGGTTTTCTGCAGTGTGAGTTGCACCCTCTTGTGCCCAGGTGAGACCAGCTCACCACTTACCCGTGTATGTATTTGTACAGTTATAGCACTTGTCTCTTTGTTTCTTATGATTTTACAACCATCCATCCAGTCACCTTTTTCACTTATTTGCTTTTTCTTTCATTCGTCTCTCCACATACTTGTTCTTGTGCTAATTTAGTTCTTGGTTCATTCATTCCTAACTCCAGTGTTTGTCCATTCATTCATTTGTTGTCTATCTGTGTGTTCAGCTCCTCACTCAGTCATTGGAGATTGATCCTTCATTCTCAACTTCACTGGCCCATTCATTTATTCACCACCCTATTCATGCACTTATCCATTATACCTTGGTTCATTAAGTTATTCAATGGCTTATGCATCTTCTAATTAATTGATTCACCCATCAGCTGACAAAACCTGCTCTTGGTCAGTGTGCTCTGAGGGTTGGTGACTATCCAGTGTGATTCCTGCAGCTCTTAGCCTCCTAGCATATTTAGGGCATCTCCACAGCAAGGGCCACCTTTTGAATAAACACACTTACATTATCCACTAAGTGTGCATAGAGGACATCTCACACATCACAGGTGAACAAGGCCTCCAGTCACTGGCCAGTTGTGGGATGAGTCAAGTAAGAAAATGGCACCCCCCACTCTAGAATTCTCCTGTGTTTCTCAGCTCTGCTGGTCATGTGGGTCTCCTGATGGCAGATCCTGGGGCTCAATGCCTGCCACTCATTTGGGAGGTGAAGGAGGTCCCAGGGGCATGGAAAGGGGGAACGGAGAGGGAAAGTGCCAGTGAAGGCTGTGTTAGGAGTTCAGTTCCTACAGTGGGCACCTGGGGGTAATCAAGAGCCAGAGCCAGGTATGCTCTTCACAGGTGCCCCACCGGAAGGTCAAGGAGTGAGGGCATTTGCTCACCATTGCCTTTGGCCATTGGTTGAAGGATTTTCCCAGGACAAGGATGTTCGTTTCTGGGCAACCAAATCCTGCCACATTTGGAATCCAAGTGGATTCTGGTGACCAGAGAAAGTTCCCATGCAAAACAATGTAAGGCCTGGTGGGTGAAAGTTGGTCCTGGATGAAAATGTTCAAGACTTGAAACAGCTGGGCGCTCACCAGGGAGAGCTTCCCAGTCTCCTCTGATTCTGTGCTCACCGATCATCTCTACTGGCTTCACATGGATTTTCTGTGCTACGTCGTTCTGCAGGATGCTTGGCCAATGGCTGGCTCCACGGCTTTGTTTTACACTCTGAGGAAACTAAGGTCCAGGCAGAGGATGCAGTCGGTTTAAGATCAACCAGCCCCACCTCAGGAGTGAGGCCTAGACAGACTCCTCCCACCCTCGGATGCAGATCCCCCTCTTTCCTCACTGGGGTGATGTCTGACTTTGCCTGGGAATTTTCCGCCAGCCAGAGCCATTCACAAGAGAACAAAGCCAAGAAGCAGGAAGTTGCTGCCTTTGAAGAGCTGCAAGCTAATGTGCCCTGGGGCCATCTTTTCATTTTAGAGCTCTCCCTCCACGCTGTACCCCAACACACACACACACACACACACACACACACACACACACACACTTTAAAAGATGCATTTGCTGATGCAAAGTGGCTGTCAGATTCACTTTCGAAGATATGTGTGTGATCTTCGCCTGTGTGAACAGGGCATGCTACTGAAGTGACTACACCCAGTCAGAATCTCAGAGTGAGGGTATCACAGGGGACACAGATTGATTGGAAAGAATTCAAGTCACCACATACATACGCTGACTCCTAAACTTCTTTTAAATTGAGAAAGAAGACATTATCTCTAAAGGTTACCCTTTCTTCAAGATATTCTTGGTTTGTGAACACATGTTGAGCATGTGAAAGGTCAATGTTTTATCACTGTTTAATCCTTCCCTCTTTTCTCCACTACTGTGAAGACTTTACTTTCTGCACCAAGAACTTTCCTTGCACAAGGAACCCCTGTACCAGGGACCCCTCTCCCTGGTACTAGGGACTCTTCCTGCATCTTGGACCTCTCTCCACATGTCACCATATTTTCTTTGCAATCAGAGTTTGTCTTTTTTATCTCCCTGAAGAGACTGAACTGAGCTACTAGGCCAAGAGACATGGGGCCAGGACACTGAGAATGTCTCAGCATCACCCATGTACTGCAGATAAACCACCCTCTCCTAAAGACCTACTGTAACTCAGGTGCTGTGTTGAGTGAGTCCTTAGAACAATGTTAATGCCCTGTAACTCAGCACAACCTGCAGAGTGGAAGTTTCTTTGGGTTCCCTCATGATGCTCTGCCTGGATTATTGGCCAAGTTGCCCTCCTGGATCCTTGATCACACAACTCTGTGTGACTGTGATTCTTTTATATTAGTCAGTGTCTTAGTTACTTTTTGTTCGTTGCCGAGACAAAATACCTGACGCCCAAAGTTAGGGAAGGAAAGGTTTATTCTTACAGTTTCTTGGGAGTTTCAGTCCATAAAGTGGGCTCCAAGCATGGGATGACGGGGCTACGGTTCATGGCGGCTGCAAGCTGCAAGCTGCAATCCACGCTGGCGAGAGAGAGGGTGGAAGCCGGGAAGCAAACAAGAGGAAGACCCGCCTTCCCTTATACTGTATCTCAGCTCCACCCCTGGGTGGATGTAGCAGTCACGTCATTAATCCTGGTGCTAGACAACAAACTGATCACAAGCATCAGACTCAGCCCCATCAAAAGTATGAGGACTTGGGGGTACATAGCATATCCTATACAGTCAGTTTCCCATCACTGAGACAAAATATCTCACACCCATGGTTTAAGAAAGAAAAGTTTATTTTGGCTCATAAATTCAAAGAGTGTAGTCCATGGTGGGCTAGCTCCAAGGCAGAAACAGCACAGCAGAAAGGCATGGTGGAAGATAGCTGCTCAACTCATGGCAGCCAGGAAGCAGAGAAAGAGAGCGAGAAAGAGAGAGAGAGAGAGAGAGGACCTGGGAACAAAATACAACCTTCCGAGTCATACCCCAGTGACCACACCACATCTCCTAACAGCACATTCAGCTATGAACTCTCTACGTTTGTAGCTGGTCAGTGTCTCACACCTGCTGTAGCCCTAACTGCCCAGGAGGAGAATACATGGGAGGATCCATTGGTCATGTCACCAAAAGGATGTGGCACTTGGGTCATCCTAAGCCCTTGGGTCAGGGGACACTGGTAGGGGAGCCAATGACAAGTGACCCCTGTGAATAATAGTAAGTCACATTGTGTTAAGCATCTGTTTTGCACCTTCAGCTAATACTTGTGAATGCTAGGTAGGTGCTGCATGGTGACCCCACAGAGCTGTTCACTGAGAGAGTGGCGCCACAGGCTCCCTATCCTGCCACTGTGATCGCTGCCTCTGTTGCCATACAAGAACTTCCTTTGCCTGCTCTGGCCTCTCCTGCTGCTTGACTCCAGGACCCTTTTCTGTCCAACATCCTCAACACTTGTATCTTTCTGTCCATAAGATTGGGGCAGTGGGGCAGTAGTGATACAAACAGGTAAGATATATCCCAGAGCTGAGTGAGAATCTTGGTTCTTTCCCTGAGAAATGAGCAGTTTAACACAAATTAACTTAAGCATAGGTCCATATCTAAAGAAGAAAAAGAAGCTGGTTAGGTTCATTTTCTTAGTCAGCTTGTTCAAGTCTAGCATTAATCTATTCATCAGCTCAGTCCATCGGCAGCAAACATGCTTCTTCAGGAGTTTTCTAACTGAAAATAAATGCCTCATTAAGTCAAACGTATTAACCTGAGAGCAGTATCGATGTCAGGCAGACTAATGAACGTGGTTATAGGGAATGCGCAATAGTCCTCAGAGGGGCCTGACTGCCATCAGGAGCTCTGCAAATGGCTCAGCTATTGTAGGATGGTTGTGCAATCATGTGGGGAGGTGGAGAGGCGGGAGACAGAAAAGGGGATGTGGCCCTAGTAGGGGTCATGGCCAATCATCTGAAGGGTGCCTTGATCACTGCCAATGTCTTTGAATATTTGTAAAAATTTCACGGCCAAGGGAGGAGATGGGGGTGACATACTTACTGCTGGATGGGGAGGTGGGTTTAGTTTTTCCTGTGGGTTCACTGTGTCCCTTAGAAGTTCAGGTACTGGAACCCTAATCCTTAAATTCATCTGTGAGTGATATTTGTTGGCAGGGTCTTAGGAGGTCATTAGATGAGGGTGTGAGGGTGAGGCACCCATAATTTCTCTGTCTCTTGGCATGCTGCCCTCTGCCATGGTTTGATGTAACACTAGGCCCCCACCAGATGCTGAGCAGATACCAAGGCCTGGCTCTTGGGCTTCTCAGTCTGCAGAACTCTGAATGGAATAAACCTCCTCTGTTCTTCATAAATTACCTTTTCTCAGGTGTTTTTGCTACAGCAGCTGAAAACAGACAAACACAGGCTCTGAAACAGGTAGGAAGAGGGCAGGAGGGTCAGAGTCAGGCATTGGAATTGAGTTTGGGTCTGAGACTCCCCATATCCTGCTAGATGAGGCTCAGCTCCTGCCCTTCTTTGCCTTGTGGGCACCTTTACAAGCACTGAACTCATCAGCCTGCACAGAAACTCAGGCTGCCAGGTGTTTCGGCCCAGGCTTACAGATGAGGAAATGCAGGCTCAGGGAAGGTAAAAGACCTGCCTGAGGTCGCCCAGCTTTTGGGGAGAGTGGAGGCAGAACAGGGTACTGACATAAGTGGGGGCCTCGGCTCCACCACCTGTGCCCCCTTCAGGGCCTTCCCAGGGCTGATTCTCCAGCTGCCTGAGATTTCCACGAGCACCACAGGACGTGCTCTCCCTTCCACACGGGAACCATGCAGGGTGAGGCAGGTCATGGCTGAGACACCAATAGACTTTGAGTTAAATATGAATGCAGCACAGGCCTTCCAGGAACCCTGGCTATTACTGCTGAGTCTCTGTGTCTTCACCCACACCTTTGTACCTCACAGGCTCATGTGATGATCAAGTAAGTTAATGAAGTCCCCACACAACAGGTTCTCAGGAAGCCTTGGGGCCTCTGCTCTGAGCTGATTTCTGTTCCATGCAGCTGGATTTGACAGGTAGATCACAGAGAGGCAGGGCTGCCCTTGCTGACATCCATGGGCCATGCACATCCCCTGGGGGGCCTACCACTGCTTGGCTTTGATACAGAGAGAGATAACTATTGCATGGTCTCCCATATTCTTGACTTCATACCCAAGATGGGGTGATAACCTGAGGGCATAAGAAAGTGTTCATGCCCAAAGGCCAGGACAGAGAAACAAGGGAAGGGTCTGGAGACAGAGATGGATTCACTGGGAGTGGCACAGAGAAACCCTGTGTGGGTGGAAGGTCTGCATGGAAGAGGTGCCAGCTTGCCCTGGGACAAAGGAAGAGAGAGTTCTATAAAGTAGGCCAGGTCAGCCAGGAGACAGCTCTAAGAGTGAGGTAAGGGGAAGGAGAGTAGACATTCATATTTGTAGTCATTTAAAACCCCAGGCCACCCTGTGTCATCCTTACCATCAGTCCACGAGGGAATACACACACATACTAGGTATGCATATAGGTACCCATATTGAAGATCTCGTTCTATCTAAAAATAAAGCAATCCCTGTGGAGTGGTTATTATGAGCCCCATATGTCAGGTAAAGAAACCAAGTCACAGAGCTGCTGAGTGGTTCGCCAGGATTCACTCCCAGGTCTCCCTGACACAGGGCACTGATTCCTCCCTGGTAGAGGTGCTTCTCCTGTTGGCAGTCCTGCTGGACTGCATTCCTTTGCTGTGCAAACTGTGGGCATTTAGAACCATGTAGTGCTGGCCACTCTCCCTGGCTGCCTCAGTTCTTAGGCAGAATGTCTAGTGGGTGGGAGGAACCAGGACCCCTGAGCATTTGCTGGTTTTGCCTGAAGAGAGGCAGGCCTTGCCACCCATGTTAACACAAGCTCCAGGAGCCTGGCACAGCCCTGAGGTGACTCCTGACTCAGAGCTGGTGTTCCTATCTCTCAAGGTGAGCCCAGATGTGCATTTCTGAGCTCTGAGCACTCTGGGTATGCACTGAGGTTGGGACTGAAGTGCAGGCTGGTGCACTTCAGGTGTTGAATGGTACAGTGTTGAATTTAATTCCACAGCAATGATTTCTGCAATTATGTGCTGAACACTGTTCTCTTTGATACATTTTCCCTTGGCAAAGTGCCCCAGTTTTGTCTGTCAAAGTGAAAAAAGATAAGAAACTCAGGCTTCGTCAGAACAGCACACTTCTCCAAGAGTGCGTGGTGAGTGATGCTGACTGTATGGGGCAGTGGAGCCTGGAGAAGGACAGCCCTATGAGCCAAGAGAGTTAAGAACAGTCTTCAAATACAGGGATGAGGAAGTGACTTTTGCAGTGTGGCCTGAAGGCAGACCTTTCCAACAGTTAAAGCTGCTGGGAAATGGAAACACACTACCTCGACAGGTGGTGAGTTCCTCATCCTTGGAGGTGTTGCAAGCAACAGTGAGACGACTGTTCTTGGGAGGCATAACACGAGGACAGCCTACATTTGAAGCACACAAACCTGTTGTGTTTCAGGGCACTTACTTTACCTCTGATTGTCAATTTCCTCGTCTATAACATGGGTGTCTTGGTTACTTTTTTCCGTTGCTGAGACAAAATACCCAACACTCAAAATGAAGGAAGGAAAGGTTTATTTAGCTCATGGTTTGTGGAAGTTTCAGCCCAGACTCAGTTGGCTCCAAGGCAGGGTGGCATGACAGAGGGGCAACCGTTCATGGCAGCTGTGGCAGATATCAAAAGTGACAAGAGCAAAGGGGCAAAATGGCAAGACAGGAGAAAACTATTGTCCTTCCCTTATACTGTATGCAAGCTACTCACCCCAGGGTGGGTGCAACACTCACTGCGCCAATCCCAGCACTAGACGATGAACCAATCACAAATGCTAGACTCAGCCACCTTCAAAAGCTCCCCGGGACCACGCGAGACTTTGGGGGAACATCCAGACAATAACAGTGGAGCTAGTGCATCCAGCCATAAACCATAACAGTGGGCATGATGCTGCTACTTATCTTATTATCATGTCACTGAGTTATTATGACATGTAAATGAGGAAATACATGTGTCTTATCTTTTTCCTGCTACGTAAGTGCCCAGACTGGGAAAGTTATAAAGAACATAGACCCATTACTCACAGTCTTCAGGCCTGGAAATCCACAATCAATGTGCCAGCAAGTTTGGCGTCTGGTGAAGGTCTGGTTTCTGTTGTTGTCTTGTTGCTGTGTCCCACTAAGGTGGTGCTCCTGTCAATCTAGTCTCAAGTCATCAATCTGGAGAACAAGTATGGAGCTACCAGGCCCTGTCTCTTAATAACATCTAATTGGGTTATTGCCTCCAGCAATGTAGAGGAATACAGACACCTAACTACAGTGACACCGGAAGCTTTGAAGAGCCAGGAGTCAACCCACGGCCAGCAGCAATGGACCTTATGCCTCCTGTCAAGGCTTTACTTGTAGTGGAGGATTTTGGTGTCCCTGAAGCAAAGATAATACAATACTGAGCCCCTTAAAACTCCTGGGTATATTCCACACCTGTGGTCAGTTATCAGTTACTTAGTCAAGGGTGTCTTGGTCAGGGACTCCTCCTTTAGCCATGGGCCAGTTTTCACTTGTTAATAGATTTAATTTCCACAGACTCTCTGCGTTCTTTCAGAATTGACTGTTCTGTGAAGAATATGCTTTGGAAGCTTGAAATAACCATCAGAGAACCTTAACTAAATTACACTTTAATCAAGCGGAAAGAAACAATGTGCTTGAAACAAGGGAAACCAGGGCAGCAGTGCATCGCCAGGGACGGAGGGGAGGGTGAGGGAGGCGGCTGCTTTGCTGAGCTGTCTTTCCTGCAGGGCCTGCTCACCAGGGGCTGCTGCTCTGGCCTGTGTGATGTGACATTTCCTGCTCCTGTCCCCACTTCAGCTCTGTTCTTCTCTGGCATAAGAGGTGTCTCCTGCCACCCAAGGGGCGATGGCTTTGCCTGGAGAAGGGAGATGAGGAGAATCCCATCCTTTCCTTGACCTCTCCCATCCTCTGTCTCTCCATCCTGTTTCTCCCTACTGAGGACTGGCACCAGAGCACTGTGGGAAGGGGTGCAGGGGCTCCTTCCTCGGGGCAGGTGGCCATGTGGCAATGTCTCATCAGACAGAGATGGAAGAAGCCAAGTCCTCACCCGTCCCCACCCATCCATCCCCACAAAAGGGCCCTAGGATGGGCAGGGTTCATCCAGATGCTGGTCAGCCAGTGTTTGGCAGGACCTGACTCTGGACTTGGGCTAGAGATTCAGGAAGGGCAAGAGGACATGTGTGGGGCACCTGCAATATCTGCTGCAATTGCTGAGAACATCCTTGGGCATGGAGCACCTGGGGCTCAGAACCAGCAACTCCACCCTCCCAGGGAGACACAGGTGTCCTCAGACTGCCTGGACCTGGCTGGTCAGGAAGGGGAGTGGGCTCAGCTGGGCCTCTGCATATATCCAGCCACTGCCCCCCTGCTTGCCACTGGACTTTCCCAGGTTGCCACTGTTGATGGCTGTCTTCGTTACTTTTCTCATTGCTGGGACAAAATATCTGACATCCAAAGTTAGAGGTATAAAGGATTATTTGACTTACAGTTCATAGAGGTTTTGGTCCATAGTTGCTGGTTCCAAGGCAGAGTGGCATGGCAGAGGGGCAACACAGAGAGATAGTCCACGGCAAGCAGGCAGGTGAGAGAATATTAGTCCTCTTTCTGTCCCTTATATTCTATGCAGGCCTACTGATTGATTTGGCATAGTTCTGGCTAGTATTAAGGGTGTGAGTGCTACATCCACCCTAGAGAGGGACAGGTTTGCTTATCTGGGCTGGAAAAGGCAGAGTCTTTGGAAAATAATGGGCAGTCACTCTCATAGTCCAGGCTTAACAAGTGGGCACAGAGCAGGCTGGCCCTGGTGAAGCTACTGGATCCAGGGCTACGTAGAGAGCAGGCCATGCCAAGGCCCCAGCTCTGCCACCAAGACCTGGCATTCCATCTCAACTCCGCCCCTTTACCTGTAAGTCTTAGGAATTGGCTTGGCCTCTTTGAGACTGAAGTTTCCTCCTGTGCACAGTGGATCTTGTCACCTCCAAGGCCAGATAATTTTCTACTTGTAAGAACAGAAGTGCAGAAGCTCCGATACCTCTGGCACAGGCTCATCTATGACCTCAGAGGGAGTAAGGAACATCCAAGTCTGACTTTCTGAGCTCATGGAGGCTCCAAACCTGGACTGGGCACTGGGGCTTAGGTCAGGGACCCTGACCTACCTTGTGTCTGCTGTGGGGTACAGGCCCGGGCCACAACCCCTCTTCCCCTGCTGCCCGGTAAAGGGAACGTGTACTAGCTAGAGGATAGGGGAGAGAGTACACCTGGGCTGGGGATCTCTGAGGTGACCTAGGCCACCCCTGCTATGGAGAAAACTGACACTGTCCCATCTTCAGGTCATCCCCAGCCCCAGGGGTAATTAAGGAGCCAAGCAGGTTGGTCCCTCCATTCCATGTACCCCCATGGCTCACTCCTTCCTGAAACCCTGTAAGGAAGACATCTTCTAGCTCCAGAAAACTGACAGTAAAGACAGTCCTGCAGGGATGCTCTGTACATCCAGTTAGGCATGAATGACCCACTTCCAGCCTTGTTGAGAGCACTTTCTCCCACCCCAATTAGGTGACTCTTCCAGTGGGCCTCCGCCTGTCTGGAGTCACCTGAGTCAGAGCAGCCAGTGCTCACCTGGAAGGAACCCTGCCAGGATCCTCAGGCTGAGCCCAAGATCCCAAGACCCAGGGCCCCAGAGCCTTTGTCAGCAGCTTGGGGTTAGGGATGGGAGTGGAGCAGGACAGGTGGGGCCCACAGGTCACAGCTTGGTACCGTGGAGGCTACAGCAGCAGGCTGTGTTGCTTTGCACGATCTTCCCTCTGCATACTGGAGCTGTGGCCTCACACTGCTTCAAAGCAATTGAACTTGGCTCCTAGAAACCAGGTTCTAGAGAAGGTATGCATTGCTTCCAAGGCAGGAAGCTGAAGCCCCAAGAGGTCTGGTAAGGTGACTGGACCTCACATCTAGTGGGTGGCAGGGTTGAAGGCCACGACAAAGGCCTATGTTCTGACCTACACACCTCCCACTGGAAGCCCTTCATATCCTTCACATCCCAGGGGCCAGAACATGTGGGATTTGCTGGTGACCTTGCCGGATGCTAATGGTGCCCTTCCAGACCCCCTGTGCAGCAGGGAGGATGACAGCGCCCGTATCAGGAGCAAGGCTTTGTGCTCACCCAGGGGCAGGGCCTCTCCTTGAATGTGGTCATTAAAGCCAGCATATTAGAGAGCTAACAGCCCAGCCTGGGGTTCTGGAAGGGGAAAGAGAGGCAGGATAGACCTAGAAAGAGGCTGGGCCACTAGATGGAGCGGCTGAGAAGTAACGGCTCTCCCCTTCCTCAGGTGTATGGTTGCTCAGGACCCGGTCTCATCTCTGCAGTTTCCCTGGGGAGCAGGGAGGCCCCACCTCTTCCCTGCTGGGAGGTCAGGAAGTGAGTGCAGCGGTCAGGGCTGGATCTGGAATGGTCACAGTCTGCGATTTACAGCCAAGCTGAGTTTGGGTAAATTCTTTGACTGAGGCCCAGCATTCTCACCACTGAGGTCTTCATCCAATGCTTTTAGCCTCCATAAATCATTTTTAATAACATATCACCTTGTAATTACTGGAAAGCCTTGAGGGGAATAAGACGCACCTCAGACATAGTGAACTAATTATTGTGAGGTAAGGCTGTTGCAGCCTGGGTGTAGGACTGGGTTTTGCGGGAACTCCCTGCACCAGCCTTGGGCTCCGTGACCAACTCGGACAGGTACTCAGAGGGATGGAAGGGGTGATTCTGAGTAAACAAGACTAGGAGGGAGTAGGAGAGCAGCTGGAGTTGTACCTAGGTGTCACAGAAAACTCATTTCCATGGACTGGGACAGGGTAGGGAGGGATGGGTCTGCCCGCTTTTGGCAGGCACGTGCTTGGTCAGGTGTTGTCCATGGATTTGAGCTGGGGATCAGATACCATATTGAGTTGGGATGGGGCCATGTTGGGACACCTTGGTTTTCAGCCTCTAGCTGTCCTTGCTGATAGCCTGTGGGTCCCTTGGGGTCCCTGGGTAGCCAGAAGTGGGTGGATATGGAGGTGGGCCACATCTGGAAAGACAGGATTTAAACAAGGTCCCACAAAAGGATTTGAGGAAGGTCTCTGGAAAAGGGGATGAGAAACTGACCTGGAGTTTGCTCTCTGGTGACAAGTGAGATGGTGGGATGGGCCAGGCCACAGGAGCAGGCACGTGTGCACTGCAGATAGAAGTGGCTCCACCCTCAAGGTGCCTGGTAGGAGGTGACACCGGGAGGTCCTGAGAGTCCTTGGGGGGGCGGGGGGGCCAGGGCCACAGGTCTGGGATGGGAAGCAGAGTCCCTGGTGTAGCTCTGGGCTCAGAAGGGCCCAGGTTGCAAGATCAGGCCATGTAGGAATTGCTGTGTATGGTCTGGTGTCCCCACGCTTCTTGCTGCAGGTACCCTGTGCCTCTCCAATAAGCAAAGGGCAGGCCGGGAACCTGGTGGTGACTGAAGCCCAGGGCCAGCCTCAGCAGATAGCCTGGCACATGAAGGTAAACGCTGCTTCCTCACCCCCAGGTGGGGCCTCCGAGGTGCGTTCTCCTCACCCATACGGGCTGCTGCACACAGGAGAACATGTTTTATCTACTCCCTTCCCTTCCATACCTCTGCTGCCCCAGGACTGGGCAAGTCACTCCTTCTCTGGACCTGGTCTGCACATCTGTGGAATGAAAGGCTTTAACCTTGGGGCCCTTTAAGACTCCTCTCATCTCAGGCTTCAACTGGAATTCCCTGTGATGTTTTCTGCACCCCAAACCTGGCCACTTGCTCATCTGCCCAAATCAGCCTCATGCCAGTGGAAGGCAAGACAACACCCAGACAAAGGGACACAGGAGCCCAAAAGAGCTCCCACAGACAGAACAATTCAAGCAATAAAATAAATAATTCTGTAACCTAAAGTGTACAATAATGACACACATGTGTGCTACATAAACAGCTGAATAAATACATAAAAGGAGGAAAGAGACGAATCTTCCTTACAGAAGACTTGCAAATAATTTGTACCACCCATCCAGGAGGTAGAGGTGAACTCTTAGTCTGACCTCACAGGATGGGTCCCCCTTGGTGATTTACTTGGTACAAAACAGAGTGCAGGAAGGGCGGGGGAGGCAGGGAGAAAATTTATAGTGGAGAAACTTGGCAGAAATTTACCCAGGGTGAAGATTAATACTGCCAGTGACAAGTCATGTGCCTCCTGGTAGGAACTGATGAAGCAGGTATTTCACCTCTGTGGGATTCTGCCCCAAACCATAACCCCAGTCTAATCATGGAGAAAGCGTCAGGCAGGCCCGTGTGGGGGAGGCTTCTGCACAGTATACCTGGCCAGCACGCCACAGGGCTGTCATGATCAGGGAACAAAGACAGACTGAGAAGCTGTCACAGACCAAAGACAGGTAAGGAGACACGAAAACTAAATATAATGTGGTATCCTGATGAGAATTTGGAACTGAAATAAGTGCATATTAGGGAAGAAGCCAGGGAAAACTGAATGAAGCGGGGAGTTTAGTGAGTTTAATGTGCTGGCCTTGGTTTCTTCCTTTTAACAAGTGAACCCTGGTTATCTAACAGTAGGGAGAACTGGGAAGGGGGTGTAAGTGAGTTCTCTGTAGCCTTTCCACAAACTGTCTGTAAATTTAAAGTCTTCTGGAAGATGTATTTTAAAAAGAAACCTCTTGATCCCTCAATTTAACATTTGAGAAACCCGGAGACATGACCTGATGTCAGAAAAGTTCATTAGCAGAAGACCTAGGAATGGCATCCTACTGAGAAAACTGACCAACAGAGGCAAAAACAATTTAGGTGTTTATTTTTCTCACCTATGAAATATAGGGTAGTGGCTAACATGAAGGTTCAGCAGCTTCAACATGCTACAAGGTTCAGTCTCCTCTTCAGTCTCCTCTTGGTGTCCTCAGTATATGTGGACTGCCCAGAGGTAAATGTGTGACTATGTTTCATTAGGCTTCATGTTCCAGGTTAGGATGGGTAGCACTGGTCCCACCAGAGTCCATAAACCTTAGCCATTCTACAGATCTTTCCCAGAATGCTCTGCAGCCACTTCTGCTCCTATTTCATTGGCTAGAGCTGTGTCACATGACCCACAGAGGAGACAGGGAACTATAATGTGTTTCCATTTCATTGGCTAGAGTGTGTCACATTACTACTGCAAAGCGGGTGGGATATGCAAAGTTTTTAAGGAAGGGAAATTACTATCCTCAATTCAATAGAGGTTTTATTAGAAAGTAGAGGAAGATAACTGCCAGTGGGCAACCTGCAACTCTTCCCCTATGTTTTCTGTCTTATTTTCATGTTTTTATTATCTTTGTGGATCTGCACAGTGGCACATTTGCTGTTGTGGCCACACAGTGAAAGCCTAGGATCCATGGCAACATGTTTGCTGAGCCAGGCTCGCATCTTCTACCTGACCCAGGGCATTCAGCAGCTCCCCCAGATCTGTAATTCTTCTCCTCTTGTCTTCCTCACTTTTCTCTGTCCTGAGTCTCTGTCTATCCAGGATAGCAGACCAGCTCAGATGAGCTCATTCCTGCAGTGAGCACATTTCTGCCATACAGAGAGGAGAGGGTGGTGGTCCACTAGTTGTGCTTCTGACACCACTTTAAAGCCGAACTCTACTTTAGGTAAACTGCTCTTGAACGTGCTGTACTCCTGCACATTAATGGGGAGATGCTTTGAAGTATTCTTTGTAGAGGACACTTGAGCAGCATCCATCACAATTAGAAACACACTTATATTTTGACCCAGCAATTTTACTTCTTTTAGAAGTTGATGATTCTGAAAAGCTCAAGGATATGCGTTTATGCAAGGAGGATCTCTACAGCCATATTTATAATGGCGAAAAATAAAAAACAAAAAGAACACATAAGAGACAACCTAAATGTTCAACCACAAGAGACTGGTTAAATAAATAATGGTGCATCCAGACAACTGAATACTAAGCAGCCATTAAAAAGATTGAATTTGGTCTCTGTGCCCTAGCATAGGAAGATCTCCATGACATATTTTTGAATAGGGAAAACAAATTTGAAAAATATGAACAGCATAATGCAAAAATATTCTATCCATCTCGGTTTGTGCACAGATAAATATCTGGAAGGATATGCACCTTCGTTGGGAGACCCTTGGGGAAATTCATCATGGGTCTGAGACTCGTATGTTTCTATTCAAAGTCATTTGTACATTGGGCCCCATACTTTCTTGTCTGCTCATGAGCATCACCTTAGCAACCTCCACTTCCTTTCTGCATTTACAAAGTCCTGCTCTCCATGGGGTCACTTGCATCAGTGTGTAAGCAGGCCACTATTTATCTCCAGAGTCGGAAAGAATAAAACATAAAAATAAAATACAATCCTCCCCTGCTGTACACGCATTGCTGTACTTCGCCTTTATAGTCAAAGCCCTCGAAAGCATGGCCTTCCTCACCATCTCCTACTTCTCCACTTTTTTCTCACACCACCCATACAGGGATTCGTCCTCGTGTCTTCATCCCACACTGCTTTTGTGAAGGTGACCAGCAACTCCTATGTCATATTCAGTGATCAGTCCCAGGTGTCATCTTATTCAACCCATCACTCTTCCTTCTTGAAACTCTCTCTCTCTGTCCCATGCTCCCTGGACTCCACCTGCTCCTGGCTTTTCTCCTACCATCCTGGTAGCACTTTTCATTTTCCTTTGCTGGGTCTTTCTTGGTTCCTCTATCTTTAAATCTTGTGCTGTCCCTGTGCCCTGCCTTTGGTCCTCTCCTCCAATCTCTCCTTACTCTTTTGAGAGCTTCACCAGACTTGTGGCCTTGGCAAGCTATCCATACATGGATGATTCCAAATTTGTATCAGGGGTTAGACATTTTCCTGCACCCCAGGCAAATGCCATATCCTCACCTGGCTGTCTGACAAGCATCCCAAATTCATATGTTCCAGTTGAACTCCATTTTCCACTTGCCTCAGAACACCCTCACAGTAAAAAAGAAAATATTTTACTGTATGACAGACCCTATGAAAAAGATTAAAGCACAAGCTACTTATTGGGAGAAAATAATTGCAAAGTGCATAGCTGACAAAGTATTTGTATCTAGACTATGAAAGAGAATTCTCAAAACTCAATAGTGAAATATAATCCAGCTGAAACACAGGCAGAAGACATTGGGAGACTGGATATACAACAAGACAATGGCCAAACTGTATAGAAAAATGGAACTTTGGTCTACAATCTGTGTCAATGGTCCCAAAAAAGGCCACAGGAAGCCACCCAAGATGACAGACTTTCAGGAAGCCAAACTGCTACTTCTAGTGACAGTCAAGAGGTTAACTGATAACTTCTGCAGCATGCTGCCCCAAAAGGCAGGAACTTGATGAGGAATTTTTGTTCTTGCCTCATTTTAGACCAACCAGAGAAGGGCATATATGCTCTGCTCACCCATCACAGAGAAAGCTCGGTCTCTAATTACTCTGCAGCTTCCCCAGGCCAGCAACTTCCTATCAGGGCACTTCTGAAGCCTTGGGTTTTTTTTTCCTGCCATAAAAATTTCTTATTCCTTGGCTTACCCTTGAGTCTTTGCCAACATGCAAATGTTGGTGGCTGCTTCCCTTGCTGTAGCAAGCTCAGAATAAATAGCCTTTTGCTGTCCTCACTTGGCTGGTCTCTGTTTATTGTCACAGCAAAAGGGACACTTCACTAATGAGGGTGTACAGATGGAGAACGAGCACATGAAAAGGTGCCGAACATCACTAGCCATTAGAGAAAACCCATGATGAGATATCACTATACACCTATTAGAATGACTAAAATTAAAATATAATATAGCAAACACTGGTGCAGATGTGCAGAAACGAATCATCCACATGTTGTTGGTGGCAATGTGCAATGATACAGCTGCCCTGGGTAAGAGTCCAGCAGTTTCTCGTGAAAGCGCACTGATCAGCATATCACCTAGGTCAGGGCCGTTTCTGTTGAAGTATCAGTTATCTAATGTACATTGTTGCCTGAGCAACTTCACCTAACACAAAACTTTTCTTTGTATGGCATAGTCAGCCCTCTTGAACTCAGGGACAATGGGCAGCGCTTCAGCACTATGTTTGGTACTATTTTATTTTTCAGTACTAGAGATTGAACCCAGGGCCTTTGTATTGAGCTGCATCCCTGCCCCTTTTTAAAAAGACTGTTTTATTTTGAGACAGGGTCTTGCTAAGTAGCTATCTGTCCAGGCTAGGTTCAAACTTGCAGTCTTCTGCTTTAACCTCCCAGAGTACTGGAATTACAGACGTATGACAGCCCATCCACCTTGTTTGGAGCTATTTTATGTGACAGAATCCCCAAACGGCATAAAAACACAAAGCCATAGTATTAAATTGAATACAAAAATGACCCCATTTACAGTATGAGACTGGAAACAAGAAGAGCCAACCTTGTTTTGTTTGATCTCAGCAGGGCATAAGTGCGTCTGGCACTGGACTGTTCACTGCTTTGCATGTGTTGTCAGAATGGAGTTTGGGGTTACAGATCAATTTTAACAGGCAGTAGAATTTTTAAATATAGAAATCATGAATAGTGATATAAGTTCATTACATGCATGCAATGTATATAAGTAAATGGACATATGCTTATAATGCATACAAATACATGTCTCTCTACACACATGCACACGTACACACAAATACATACATACACACACACACACACACATATATATATATATATATATATATATATATATATAGAGAGAGAGAGAGAGAGAGAGAGAGAGAGAGAGAGTTACATGTTTGTCTGTAAAGACAGAGACAGGGACCAAGACAAGGGGCCAGGACCATGCGGCAAAAGCTCTTTACAGAAGAAATGTATGCTTCACTTCACCAAAGGATTTTCCTGTGGCTTCCTCAAAGCACTGCACTCCCCAGGGACTCTCAGAACAGGGCTTGGAATTTCCTAACAGTAGTTTCTTCCCATGTTCTGCTGTGACCTTGAGAGTGCAGGCAATGTCTGCTTTGAGGTCTGTCTAATCCCAGCAGAAGGTTTGCAGGCTCCCACATGGCACAGGCAGTGCTGTGCTTGGTGCTGTGGGAACAAGAGTGCTGATGACCCAGCACTGTGGGCTCTCCCCAAGACGGTTTTGGAAGAAGTGCTGCTCAGGACCTATGGCCAAGGCATATTAGCAGGACCCTCCTGGCTGATCTCAGGTCTGCCCAGCTCAGATCCAGGAAGTTCTTCTGGCTTCACATCCTCATGGGGCACCCAGAGGAGCCTAATGGCAGGCAGAGAGAAGCAGAATGGGGAGCACCCCTCTGCATCACACACGCAATACCCTACAAAAGGGCATCGTAAGAACAAACCTTGAGGTTGTTTCTTGACAAAGTGGCCTCTGAGATTGATACAAAAGGGATTGAGACAGCTTGAGATGGTGAGCCCTGGTTATACCCAGAGCAGGCAGATGAGGGAGAGTGGCACATTTTCAGAGGCTTAAAATCCCCTCCAACCAGCATGGATTCCTCCACCACCAGGGTCACCTACCTCACTTACAATTTGCTAGATGTTAACCAGGTGGAAAGAGATGTGTTACTGGCAGAACGGACAATACATGCAAGGCCCTAAGGTGGGAAGGAGTAAGGCCAATTCCAGGTTCTTTAAGAAGACTCTCGGAATTGGGGTAGAAGGATGTTTAGACAGTGTGGCAGTTTAGACGGGAGAGAGGTGGTGTCAGACTAAGTGGAAGTTGTGTTTTTACCCTCAAAGCAGTAGGAAGGAGAGGAGGTTGCTCTCTGTGTCCCTCCCTGTTGCTCAGGAGAAAATGAGGTCTCAAGGAGCCAAGGAGGAGGAGGCCAAGAATTTGCCCATGGAGAAGAGGCCCCAAGCTCTCACCGGGGAATCCTCACCTCTCACCTCTGACTTTGCCACCAGTCCACTCCATTTTTCAGCCTTTCCAACCATGTAACCTCTGTGTCTTTGCATGTGCTGTTCCTCCCATCCAGAGGTCCCTTCCCAACATGCCCACCCAATGAATTCCTATCACCCGTCTCAGTCAATTTCAGGGTCACCTCTCCAGTGGGGCTTCCCTAACTTCCAAAGACAGAGTTGGAAAGACCCTGCTTGGGGGTTCCAGCACCACGCAACTCCCTGTAGCCAGCACACCGCTTGCACAGGCTCACCTGTTCCTCTTTGTTCCTCACCCAGCAGGTGTAGAGCTCCTGAGGGACTCAGTCATGGCTTATGAAGTGTTAAATGAATGCTCCTGGTGTCTGAATGAACCCTTGAATGAGTGATTGACCAAAGCCAACTGACCATGGAAAAGCAAAAGGGCCACTGCGGTACCTCCTGCTCCTGAAGGTACCACCCCACAGTGACTCACAAATGAGATTTTGTGATCTTGAAATAACACAAAAAGACAATGTCATTGTGACTCTTTTAAAAATAGCTTTCCCAAAATATAAGTTGCAAGCCATAAAACTCACTCTTTTAAATTGTACACATCTGTGGTTTTTAGTGCATTCATGGAGCTGTGGAACAACCACTGATTTCAGAACATTTACCACTTGCAAATGAAACCAGTACCCAATAGCAGTCACTTCCCATTACCCCTCCCCCAGCCTGGGCAATCATTAATCTACTTTGGGTCTCTCTGAATTTGCCTGCTCTACACATTGCATATAAATGAGTATGGGGTCTTTTGTGACTGGCATATTTCACTTAGTGCAGTGTGTTTTAAAAAGTGAGTTCATGCTGTTGCCTGTATTAGTACTGTATTCATTTATATTGTGAATAATGTTCTATACTGTGAAGATATGTGCTATATTGTTTATACATTTATAAACTGATAGACATGTGGACGGCTTCCAGTTTTTTGCTATTACCAGTATGAATCATGCTTCTATGAACATTTGTGTGCATGTTTTTATGTAGACCTAGCTTTTCATTTCTCTAGGGCATGTACCTAGGTGTGACATTTTTGGGTCGTGTATTACTTAGTTTAACTCTTTAAGGAACTGCAAAACTATTTTTCAAAGCATCTGTGTTATTTATACTTTCACTAGCAATGTACATTTTGTCAACTCTTGCTATCATCCATGTTTAAAATGATAGCTCTCAAAGTCAGTGGGAAGAGGCATGTCATTGTGGCTTTGATTTGCATTTTCCTGATGACTAATGATACTGAGCCACTTTCCATGTGATTACTATCCATTTATAGGTTTTTTTGAGAAATGCCTGTTCAAATATTTTGATGGCTTTTTAAATGGAGGTGTTTTTAATTTGTTGAGTTTTAAGAATTTTTTGGGTATTTTGGATACCAGTCCCTCATTAGATAGGTAATTTGCAAATATTTTTCCCACTCTGTAAGTTACCTTTTCACTTGCTTCACAGTACTCTCTGAAGTAAAAAATGTTAAATTTTGTTTGATGAACTCTGTTTTGCCCCTTGTTTCTGCCATTTGTACCTGCCATGTCATAATTAAGAAGTCATTGTTTAATCCAAGGTCACAGAGATTTACTCCTGTGTTTTCTCCTCTTTTTTACATTTTAACTTTGAGTTTGGTCTGTGGTCCATGTTGAGTTAATTTTTATGTATGGTGTGAGGAAGGGATCCAGTTTCACTCATGTGGGTATCCAGTTGTACCAGGATTATTTGTTGACATGATTAATTCTTTCTTCACTGAATTTTGGCATCCTTGTGGAAAACAACTGATATAAATAACACTTTATTTGTAGACACTATATTGTAGAGTGTGTGACTGAAAATGTAGCTTTCTCAATTTCATTTTTAGAGTGTTTATTGCTAGTGTGTAAAAACACAAATGATAGAGTATATTAGTATAGAGTATATTAGTAGTATATGAAGCTCTTTTGTTAATTTTAATAGTTTTTTCTATGGACTTCTTAGAGTTTTCTATATTGTAAATTATGTCATTTGTGAAAGGAGATAACTTAACATCTTTCTTTGTGATATGGATATGTTTTATTTCATGTTCTTACATAATAGATCTGGCTAAAACCTCTAGGACAGTGTTGGATACCAGTGGCTAGAGTGATATCCTCGTCTTGTTCTTGCTGTTGGAGGAGAAAAGCATTCAATTTTAACTACTAAGTATGATGTTAACTGGGGTTTTCTTTCCTGCCCTTTATGAGGTGAAAGACCGTCTCTGCCACTCATGTTAGGGATGAATATGTCACAGGCAGAGAGATTCCATCACTTGTTAAAAGACACACAATCAGCAGCCCTGACAAGAACCCAGCGTCTACAAAACACCAAAACATCATCAGTCACAGCAATTGGGGCATCTGGCCATCACCAGTTCTGTGTGCCCAGTGTGGGCCTGGCTCCAGGTCACGGACACTGAATCACCTCCTGTAACTTTTGCTGTAACCCAATGAAGTATCTACTTGCTACTTAAGTTTTATTTATTTATAGTTCTATCATGTTGCATTTTCTTACCATAAAGGAAAATACAAGCGTGTTTTAAATAATTCAAATATTAGAAAAGTGTAAATCCCAGAAAATGAGTATGATGCCACTGGCATATGGTTTGAGTGTGTATTCTGTGGGTTCATGTTTTGAAATTTAATACCCATTGTGAGGAATTAAGAGATGGCAATAATGCGACTATGGTGTTCAGAGGTGGGCTTTGGTATTGATTAGGACTTTAGAAAGTTGTCAGAGTAGAGGCCCCATGATTTAACCCTAGTAGTTTCGTACGAAGATTTAGAGATAATAGAGGAGACACAACTGGGTGCTTCCCATCTTTTACTCTGTGATGCCCTGCACCTCTGGGAGTCTATGAGTCAGAAGGTCATCCCAAGATTTGGGCCTTTGAACCTCCAGACCATAGCTAGAAAACCTTTTTTCTTTATAAAGTCATCTAATCTCAGACAGTTTCTTATGGTAGTGCAAAAATGAAAATAGACTACTTCACTCTCCATTCCCCTTATTTACATTTTACAGATGAAGAAACTAAAGTCTACAAGTGGTTTCCATGCAACCAAGTCTTTGCTTTACAAGCATGCTGCTGGGTTCTACACTTCTCTGGTGTGAAACCAACAACTCAGAGGGTTGGGAGGGAAACCAAGGCCCTGGGGAGGTTCTGGGGTGTTGGAAACCATTGGGCTGTGTAAATGGACTGACTGATTTTCTGGGTGAGTGCCAGCAAATTAGTATTCAGTTGGGAACCCAGGGTGGTGCCTGCCTCCCTGCTTAGGGATGGTAATGAGGAACAGTGATCTTGGCACAATCTAAATAGAGGTGTCCTGAGGAACCTGGATGGAGGTGGTGTGCGGGGAGCTCCTGAGGGGTCCATTAATTCAGGATGATGGATCACCTGGGCAGGGGCTTCTGCCACTGGCACCTTAGGTCAGGACAGCAGAGGTAAAATTACTTCTCTCACAGTGATTATTTGGATCGAGCAGGTCCATTTTTCTCTTTCATTACCTCTGCATCTCAGAACAATGTTCTCTCCAGGTCCTGCTTATCCAGATAGTGGATTTATCTGGTGGCTCCATGAGGCCGGGCTGGGAGACCAAAACACGACTGAGTCCCCGAGCACCTGCCGGGAGGCTCTTCCAAGTGATGTGTAAATGGGCCACTCATAACCATCTTCCCCACCCATTGCCCCCTACATCCTCTTTCTCTTTTGCCCTCCCCTGCCCTGTGTGCTGGAAGTGCCCCAGTCTGAGGCAGCTGTGGCCAGCCCAGGAAGAGTGGTCTTCAGTGTGCTGTCTGGGAAGAATGGCTCCAAAGGAGACCCCGATTCCCCAAGTGGGGACAATTTCACAGCTGTGCAGCGAAGACTCCAGGCAGATTGAGCACATGCAGGGCGTGATGTCCCTGTTCACACCTGTGAAAACTAACATGGACAGTGCTCCCTCATCCAGGCCTGGCCACAAGCTTCCTGCATGCGTCTCCACCCACTCCCCACTGGCATGCTATTCTGCAGACTGAGGACAGAGAGAGAAAGGCCTTGCTCAAGGTCACACAGGCAGGAAGTGGCCCCATGGAGTCAGCTCAAGTACAGGACTCCACACAGCTCTACCAAAGACCAGGCAGTGACCTTCAGTCTTCACAGCAAGAGCCAGCTGAAGCAGGTATTGAATGTCAACCCTCCATGGGTTACTGTAGCCAGTATGGTTAAGTGGGCACCAGAACACAGCAGTCTGACTATGCACCACCTGACTGTGTTCTGCAGTAGGGACCATATCTATCTTCTCCCACAATGCCTAGCAGAGGGACCAGCACATGTCGGGTGCAGGACAGGAGGAATCAGTGCATCAGAAGATGTCCCTTAGCTGTGTTTGGACACCAGTATCTGTGCCTGGCAAGGAGGATGGTCCCTGCAGCAATGCCCAGGCTATCATTTGTTCAATCCCTCATGTACCCACAAGCCTATTCAGAGGGCCAGTGAGAAGCCTGGCCTTTGTGAGGGTATATATAGAGTGGAGGGAAGGAGGGAAGAACACAGGACTTTGTCCCCATGCAGCCTCACCTTAGGGAGGAAGACAGAGCCCTGGAGAAGCCATCATGGGAAATGTAAGGAGTTGCTGGAGAGGCCCGGCAGAGCCCTGAGTACACAGACTGGGCCTGGGTGGACCACACAGGACTTCCTGAGGAGGATATGGCTCCTCCCTCAAGAGGTAGAGTTCCTGCCCTATGACATTGAGTGGGGCTTGCTTTGGCCAATAGGATGCAGTGAAAATAATAACATGCCTGGACCCATGTGCCACAGCATGGCTACCCTCTGTTGGCCCCTGCCTACCCTCTAAGAGCAAACCTAGCAGCCTAGTGGAGGAGGAGACCAGGTACATTGTGATTCCAGCCTAAGCCAGCCAGTCCTTGCCTATCTGCACAAAGAAAGCTGCAAGTCAGTGTCCATGACAATGAGAAAACACCTGAGAGAAGTCAATTTAAAAGAGGGTAGTTTCCTTTTGGCTCACAGTTTCGGGGGTTTCAGTGCAGGATTGCGTGGCTTGGTTGCTTTTAGGTCTGTGGTAAGGCAGAATATTATGGTGGAAGCATGTGATGGAGCAAAGGTACTCACCCCATGGTGGCCAGGAAGTAGAGAGGAAGGGGACACGGTCCCAATATACCCTTTAATGGCATGTTCTCAGTGACCTACTCACCCCAGCTCTTAAAGTTTCTACCACATCCCAATAATCACCATGTGGAGACCAAGCCTTCAACACAAACTTTTAGGAGATACTGCACTTCCAAACCATAATAGCCCGCTTCCAGGGGACCTCATACACTTGGAGGAACTCATCCAGAAGAAATACTTAGACAAGCCCAGCCTAAATTTGAAGCCCCCACCCAATTGTAAACTGAATAAAAGATAGTTGTTTTGAGTCATCATACAATGGGATGGTTTGTTACACAGTAGTAAGTACTAATACACAGGCTCTTTGTGTCTATCTATCTATCTATCTATCTAACTATCATATATGTCTCTATATATCTTCAGATCATGAAGAGCTAAAGCAGGGACCAGTATCCTAGAGTAGGACACTACAGATCAAAGGGTCAATTTTCTGAGCATGGACTGTAAGGGGCTGCTGGGTGGGGGCTTCCATCAGGATTGGGAGCTGGGCCAAGGATCTGAGTAATGAATGGAGCCAGTGAACACAAATTAGAGGCTCCTGATGAAGGAACCTGGGGCTTCTGGGAATCCTATTCAGGTCCACAGCTCATCAACAAGGCACAGAGAAATTAAGAAACTTGTTAGAGATTGCACAGTCAGACAGCCCAAGGGCCAGGATTCAAATCCGTATTCCCCTGGAAACCTAACTACACCCTCCAACCGCTTGGAGCCTAGGGAGCAAAGACCTTGCTTCTGATGAGTCTAGGGAGCATCTCCTCTGCCAGCTGTGCCTGCTGACATTCCCTCTGAATCTCATAGAGAAGTGAGCACTGCTGCCAGGACTGCTGCTTTTGGAAGGCTGCTGCTATTCATCCACTTCTGTGAAGCTACTGAGCCCAAAACTGGGGCCTCAACATCTCCAGAGATAGAAGGGCCGATCAGAACCATGGGGAAAGCCCTGGCCCAGCAGTTTCTCAGTCATCGCGGGATGGCTGCTTCACAGCCAAGTGTGGGGATAGCTTCTGGGTGAGCTCAGAGCCACTTAGCAGCAATGTGATCCATTCTCTTAGGTTATGACACCTCGGTGTGATTTTTCTGAGAGGGCAAGATGAGTATTCTACACTGGGGAGGGGGCAGAGAGCCTGGCACAAACAGGCCATCGAGGGCTGAGGGTCTCCTGCCCTGCACAGCCATTTGAGATGCTCCCTGGGACACATCCCTGAGGCAGTAGCTCTCGAGAGCAGAAGGGGCAGCCTTTGAACTGGGTCGCTGGTACTTTACTCAGGGTCCAGCTCTCAACAGGCCTTGGCTGAAATGGGTGCTTAATAATAGCTGGTTGGTACAATCAATGCTGTCCTGATGCTTCTCTTTTAGAAGGGCAGACACAAACCCCAGGGAAATCTTACACACAAGCCTTGCTCTGGGAAAGGAAAATAGAAAATATTCTAATTCCAAACAGTAAATGTCAGGGGTTTGGGAAAGATTCTGAGGTTCTGAAAATAAACACTAGCATGAAGAGAGGGAAGGAAAGAGGGGAGGAGTTGGACATGGGGGTCGAGTGAGAAGTAGAGTGTAGCAGCAGGCAGGGCTACTCTGCCAGGTGCATCCACAGGGAATCTAGTGTAGGGCGTTCAGCCAACCCTGTGCATTCTTGGAGAAGGTACCTTGATGAAGGATGGTAGTGCCACTGGGCAGAGTGTGTGGATAATAATTCTTCAAATTATCATGGACAGCTTAGTTAGGTAGGAATATTACAGGCAGTGAGACAGGGTGAGGGCCTAGAGGGAGTCAGTGCAGAGGATGAGAACACATTACAACCATGGCCGGAGATGCATCTGTTGGAGGCCAGGCCTCAAGATAAAGAAGGAATGACCAGGCCTACATATCTCCCCAGAGGACAAGATAATTTGTATCACCTGGTCAATAAATTCTGGACAGACATCAGTCACACTGACCAGGACCTCCTAATCTATTCTTTCCTAAAAGTCTTTCTTCTTTCCCTATACACTTGCTGCATGACTTGCTTCCTCATTGGATCAATACTATAAGTGGCTGTTCTTGTAATCTTATTGGTTGATCATAGTTTTGACCCACATTATACCCACCTCCTGATTTTGCTCTATAAAATTTCCTTTCAGAAGTAGGCTCATTGGCAACCCACTTTCAGGTCCCCTCCTGTCTCTCAGGAGATGTCTCTCCCCATAGAATTTTCCTATTCTTAACCTTTGTTGGTCCTTAGAATTTGTTCTTTGATTTTGGGGAACATGAACTCCATATATCTGACATCTAGATGGTTAGGAATCACATTTATCCCCCTATGTCAAAATCACTCATCAGAGCTCAGTGCTGTGAGCACACGGAGTCGAACATGTCTGCAAGGGTCAGTCCCTGCAGAATCACAGGGTCCCGGTCCCAGCCTCCCTTGCTGCTCTGACTTGGCCCTGGGCCCACAGGTGGTAGCTCCTTGAAGTTCCTTCCATGCCTCCCTCCGATATTGTCTGTTTTTTTGTTTTTTGACAGACTCAGGTTTGGGTGCTCGCCACAAAAAAGTTAATACTCAAGAGAAACAAATTGGTGGGAAAGAAATCAGTTATACCCAAGTGCTGGCATCCTCAGAAGACTGAGGGGCTGCTGTTCCAAAAGCACCATCCTGGGGAACTCAGATTCACAAACAGAGTTTCATAGGGAGGGAAAGGAGTTGCAGGGGGAAATGGATGGGCAGGCTAAGTGTTGAGTAGGAGTCTTTGTCATCTGAGGCGTGATTTTCCTTTTTTTCTGTTCTTCTCTGGCTGGAAGATCCTGATGCACTTTGGCTTCCTGGGGCTAGTTCTTGTAGTTCTTTACACAGGCATGCTACTTTTCTGCAAGTTAAATCTCATAGCAATTCACATGTTTTGCGTTAGTTGATTCATAGAACTAAAGAAGAAGGAGGGGTGTCACACATTCCAATGTAATCTGAAAGTCACCAGATGTTCTTAGTTCTGTAAAGCTAAAGAAAGCAGCTTACCTCTTCTTACTTAGGTGTAGCTTCTGTCTAGAATTTAGACTTCAGGGCAATGTGAGAAATTTTCGAAGAACACCTCACACAGGAGTCGCCATGGTTACATCTTCGCAGGCACACGCCTCTGAGTTCCTTCCACCAGGCCCCAAATCACTTGGGCCACTTGCTCCTCACTTCATCTAGGGCTCTACTCCGATGCTACCTCATCAGAGAGGGACTTTCCTCACCTCACATCAAAAACAGCCCCAAGCCCTTCTCTATCTCCCTTGCCAGGTTTCATTTTTTGACATGGCGTTTATCGCCTGACATTGTTCCTATTTGTTTGTTTACATATTGTTCTGCCCTTATATACACTCTCGCATGTATCCTGGAACATCTGTGCCCTGGCAGCAACTGGGGCTCAGCCTAGTTCCCAGCTGTGTCCCTAGGTATGGAGCGCAGGTGACAGTTTCAGGGATATTCACTTCCCACCTCACCTCCTGCCTGCCCCACTTAAAGCACTTGCAAGGCTCCAGATGACTCATGGGGTAACGGAATCCACCGGGCTGTGGCCTGCGGCCCTGCCTTCCCCACCCCACCGTGGTCCCCTGGTGTCTGTGCTCCAGCTCCTCTGGCTGTTTTCCTGCTTTTCCTGCTACTGTTTCCCCAGGACCTTAGCACATGCTCCTTCTAAGTCTTAGACACTTGCCTCACCCTTCACCTAGACAGTACCTACTCAGCTACAGATCTTTATTCTATAACTCATCCTTGGGGAAGCTTTGACTCTCATCTATCTCAACTCCCTGTGCCTGGGAAGGGGCTGTCTCATGGCTCCGCAGGCAACTGTAAGCAACAGCTGCAGCCCTGTACTGGTGAGCATGGTGCCTGACACTATACGTGTTCATGGAATGAATGAATGAATGAATGAATAGTAAATGTTTTCCTACAACACTGCAACATCCAGGCAGAAATGCCTGATCAGGAATCAGGGAAGGAAGGGATAACAGGTTGGGGATGGGGGCACAGTCTGCAGAAGACAGGCATTGAGCTGGCCAGTTGCTGCCCCTTTAGCCCAGTTGGACTCAGCTGAGATCTTCATTCAGGAAAATACACGACCACCATCACCTGCTAAGGTGGCTGGAGAGAAGCAGAAGGAGCCCAGAGGACAGGCAGGGCACCAGCCCTTTTCCCAACACTGCCTCCTCCTCCCAGAACCTTCCCCCATTACCACCCTGCATGGAGCTCATCCTTCCCTGCTCTGCACTGCGCCTGCACCCTCTGCACACTGCCCTGCTTACCAGTAGTAAGGACTGAAACGACTTCTACTACAACTGCCCCCATCCCCAGGAGACTGGGAGCTTCTTTAGGACAGATCCATGACTGACTCATTTGTGTGTCCCCCTTTTTGATGATGGCTTGACCCTCGCTAAGCATTTTGTGACTGGACAGTTACTCTGGGTAAGTTACTGCTCTTTTCTTGAACTCAGTTTCTTTTATGAAATGAGGTGGTGGTAACACCTCATTCCCTCTCACTGCATCCTGGAGGGTACAGAAAGGTGTCAGCAAAGTGCTCAGCTCAGCACCTGGGGTGGCAGGAGAGGCTGCTCTCGGGATGTTCTGGCTGCAGCTATTGTGGGTGGGCCATGGGCCATTGCTAGCCCAGATGGGCATCAGGGCGGTTTTTCAGAGCTTTTAGTCCACTTCCCACTCTACCCACTTCCAAATGGATGGCATTTGCTGGCATTTTCTGAAAGCTACACTGAGCCATCGCTGGTCTTAACTTTTCAGCTGCATTTTGCATTTTCCCATTTTGTCCTCACAACCCACAGAGGTGGCTGAGATAAAGGTCCTGAGTGAAGCACTGGAAATGCAAACCCTCCTGTCTCCCAGCTGCTTAAGATTTTGTCAGGGCCCCACTGATGCCAACGCAAAGGCCACTTCTGAGCACCAGGTTTTAAGGGCCCGGAGGCCCAGCTTTTGTCCCACCCCTCCAGCCCACTACACCCACTCAGTTGTGGAAAAATAAGGTTTCAAAAGAGGAGATTTTCATGAGCCCAATCTGGAGACGGCAAAGCCAGGTTCAAACACAGACCTGTTGGGAATCCATCCCTTGGTGCTGGTTGGTCCGCAGGTCATCCTGGTGACAAGTGTCCACTCAATAGGCCTTTTAACAACTGATGGAATGCCTTTGTCTCCCACATGTGTATCACGGATGGTCACCTGCCCTTCATACCCAGGGTATTTATTGACCCATGTGTTAGTGACAGCTTCCTCCCACACTGCTCTCCACCCTGCTCTGGGGGTCTCCCTGCTGCTCTGGCTCACCCTGCTTTGCTTCCCCACCCCAATGCTCATCTACAGATTTAGCAAGGGGCCCATGGGAATCTCTGAACTGTGGCTGCTGTGTGTGGTTTGAGGTCTAGTCCAAAGTCATGTGCCCAGTTCCTCAGGTCCTCACTGACCAGTGGCTTTGGAGGGACCAAGAACAGGCAGCTGGGTGTCACTTCTGCCCTCTACTGGGTCTTTAAGAGCATCTGGACATGGGCCCATCGGTGCCGCTGAGTGCCAGTGTCCGAGCACAAGGCTGAGCCCCTGTGCTGACGGAGACATGCCCCAGAATCCAGTCCACCCAGAGACAGCCTTGCTCCATCAACAGGAGCCAAGGGCCTGGGTGCTTCCTGCCATCTTCCCACCATCTTCTATCAGTCAGAGCCCAGCTCAGATCAGTCATTGATGAGGCAGGACCTGGAGTCCATTCTCACCTGTCCCGTATTCAGCATTGGACAGTGAGAAGCCCTTAGGCCTTAGCTGGGGGAATGCTGAGACATAAATCAAATGTCTATCCTCAGGGGCTCACAGTGCTGATGGCAGAGGGAAGTTCCCGAAGGGATAAGTATGATGCAGAGAGATGAGCCCAGGGCAGGGTGAGAGCGGGTTTGTATTTTAGTGGCACTAAAGTGGTGA